>UXGD01002625.1:0-24924 GCA_900474315.1 Torymus auratus | reverse complement strand
AAAGTCTTACATACAGAACAGTCATTAAGCAAACGTAAATTAGCTGAGATGTTATTTATACACTCACAAAAACATTAAATTCATTCAACTTCAACTACAAGCTGTCGTTAGCATCTTCAACTATTATCACTTATTTTAGAATTTTTATTCTACACCACTAGTGTAAATAAGAACCCAAAAAGGATCCAAAAATGACACCAATTCATTTTTCATGGCATACAAAATGCACCAAGAAACAGCAAATCTACCATTCATTAATTATTGAATAGGGCTGCACGACATAGCAAGATTAATCTTGATATTGTACTGTCTTGCCTCAATATTCAAGACAATCGATGCAATATTTCTATACAGTTTTCGATATAATATCAAGATTGTGGTGAGAAGAATGTAAAAAATCTTGTCTTGTCTCGAATCGTAATAATTTATCGAAATAATCATAGTAACTAATTAACTAAAAACAATTATTTAACTCGCACTGTTGCCTTTGTAAACTCAATAAACTTCAGTGGTTCGGCGCTCCTATATCCCCTTGGACCAACTTATTTAGGTACGTGAAGCTACAGGGAGGAGGTGCGCCGCCTAGCGTCACCGCGCGAACTAGGCTCTGGCCGGGTGCACATATATGGCGGGAAAAGTCAAATTTCAAATTTGGAATTTATTAATACTTGTGCCGAAATTTTATTGTTTTTATATTAAATCTAATGTATTTGTATATTAAATTACATTCAATTAAAAGTTTCTTAAATGTAAGGACATTTTTAACAGTGAATCATTTAAAAAGGTCTGAAACCTAAATACCCAAGGGGTGCGAGGTCGTCGCAAAGAAAGGAAGCTATGGAAACGTGCAACAGTGAACCAATCAATTATTTAAAACTTATAACCGATATAGCCGGGGGACGCGAAGTCCACGCCGAATTAAGGAGTTATATGGACGATAAGCGAGTCGATTATCTAAAAAATTCTTAAACCCAAATCGCCAGGTGACAGTGTCACGCGAGATCCACGTAGAATGGGAAGGCAGGCAGACGTACCACTGTAAGCTAGCGATTATTTTAACAATTCATGAACCCAAAGAGCCAAGTGACGGAAGGTCTTCGTAAAGTAAGGGAGTTATATAGCTAAGCGACAATAAACGAGACGATCATTTAAAAAATCTTAAATCCGAATAGCCAGAGATCGCAAGTGTTATGCAAAAAGTAGCAGTTGTGTAGTTACGCAGACTTTTTAATAATGCACTCTCTTACTGCCACACGACTGTGTAACTCCCTTTTGTGCGTGAGCCTCACGTCCGTAGGCTATTTGGTCTAAAGAATTTTTCAAACAATCGACTTGACTTCAGTCGCATGTTTGCGTGACTAATTCCTCTTTTACATGGGCCTCATGTCCCTCAACTATTTGGGCCTAAGCCTCTTTTAAATAGTCTACTATTGTATCTTACTACTTTACTTCAGCGTGCCTTCTCCATTTATGTGAACCTCACCACCCTCTGCTATTTAGGTTTAAGACTTTTTTAAATAACCGACTCGCTTATTTTTACACTTCTATGTAACTCAATATGATCAAGAATCTCAAGACAAGACAATAATACTTTTCATATTGACTGACATGACCAGTCAAGAGAGAAATTTTTAAGAATTTACGAGAGCGTATTGTATTGTCTTGCTCTCGGGTAGCCTTAGCTTCGAGGCGAAAAAGTCAAGTCTACTTTCTTACTTATGATGGAAACAGGCACTATCTAGGGTTCAAAATTGTGTATTGAGCGTTTCTATCACATCCTATTTATTAAAAAAACACGAGAGTTAAGATGAGTCTAGAACAAAAAACTTATGTCTTTTTGTTTATGGTTTAATTATAAAAACTTTGATTTTGAAAATTTCTTGTATAAAATATCCTAACATACTACGACAAATATTCTCGTTTTCAAAAATAAAAGGAATACCTCATCATACACGCTATACCATAGTGAGCTCCTAACCCTTTAATTACGCATTCAATCCTCGCGTATACCTCGCAACCTCCCAAACGCCTGCGCATGCATATATACACTCGAGGCTACAACAAGCTTCGTGTACACCCGCGGCGTACGCTGGCGCGAGAGAACAACTACATCTGGCACTTCCGTCTGGCCGCGAGCTTTGTAAGCGGGTTCTAGTTTCCGCGCGAAGATAAGCCCCGATGTTTACAACCCGGGGGGAGGCATGTCTACGAGCCATGCACCGCGATAACGCTGATTAATCTACGGCCTTCCTCCTCGTGCAGCGGCCTTTTCTCTCTTTCTTACTTCGCGAAGTGTGCGCATATGTGTCGTACCTGGTTTTTTAAAGGACCGATGACGCATGGCGCCTGGCCGAAAATCTCGCGAGCGCGAAGAAGTCGCCCGCGCGTGACAAACGTCCATGTAAAATGCATTAGCCGTAATGCGCGTTAATCTTCGCCCCTCGCGGCGAGTAGGGTTATGATTTTGTGAATATAGGTATGTGTGTGTGTGTGCGAGTGTGGTTTTGAAGGATGTCCCGTGGTAGTTGATTTGTGTGGTTGAGCGGTTTGTGGAGTTGCGAAAAAAAGAATGGTACTGCTGTGTAAAGGGGATTTAAAATCTGATACAATGAAATATCAGTGCTTCTTTAGATATAGTTTGTGCAAGATTTCGTTTATATGTTGAAATTAAAATTTACTATCATTTTACCTAGTTTTGAAAGTCGATCGATTGTTTGAATATTATGGACAACATATGGTTTGGGTAGCTATTGACAAATAGGTAAAAGTTCAATTTATAAGACATTGCAAAATTTTATAATTTACTAAAGCTATATTGATTTTCTTAGCTAAAATACAAATTTCACTAGACGAAACCTATTTTCTTACTATCACAAAATTATTTTTGGTTCCATTTCAGCATGTATCTCGTAAATTATAAAATAAAACAAAAATATCCATCAAAATTGCTTTTTGAGCTTGTCAGTATATACCATTAGCAAATTTACAAAATCAAACTCAATCCTTCATTTTCTTCAACTCCGCGTAAATCACGTCTCATACCCCCTAAAACGTACAAGAACAAGTGCATCAAATCCGTCCAACGTCACAACCAATGATTTACACCTCACCCTCTTCCCTCGCTCTCAATTCAAGAAGCGCGCACTCTCGCTCCCGCACGCTAATTTGCAAACACGTAACCCGAAAGTTTAGCGCATTGTACAAGCCGTGAAATCATTCAGCAATCCCCACACAGCCGTCCCCATAAATCCCCTGCGGCTGAGCCGAGCAACTCGCGTATGTCATTAACGAAGAGAGCGCGCGCGATATTACGCTCACGAGCGTGCGTAGTGCTCCGAAATATAACGGGTTAGAGGCCGGCGACGACGACTTTGATTTTCTTCATTTTCTTGCGCTCTATCTCCCTCTCCCCTATATCTTCTTTCTCGCTCGAGCTATATATCCCACGGGCGCGGGATGCCGCCGTTTTCGCGGAAATATATAAATATATTCGCGATTTACGTCGCTCGTTCTGGTTTTGCTGCAGTGCGGAGGCTGAGGCGAGATGCGCGCACGCGTAGATTTTGCATGGCGAATGAAAATCGACGGGAGGTGGAAGAAGAGGGCGATGCCATTCTTTCGGGGGGACGTTATTCATTGGTGCGTGTAGTCATTGGTTGATGTCTGGGTTTTATTTGTCAAGTTACTTGCTTTTGATGTAGATGCAAGTAGACGAAATACGATTATGAAGTTTTGATGGTAAATTGGGGTACGTTGATTTTAAACGTTATTTATAATTTTGATTTTTTTCTTTATGTTTTTTAATAACAACCTATACAATAATGATTTGAGCTTGATGTTAAATTATCTTGAATTAAGGTTTAGTACTCTTATTTTTAAGAAACCATTCACCGAAACAAATCAAACGTCTTGTCTATACAGTTTCGACTATTACTACTTACTAATCCACGTTTATTTTTTTCCCATCTACCTGTCAAACTAAATTTTTAACCAGTTACCATGAAATCACCATAGCAAAGATACCATCATCAATATTTTTCACCTAGTTCAAGGAATTCATTCACCGTGAAGATAAAGTTCATCAGCTCTAATGAGAGACAAAATTCCAGCCTCCTACATATCTCCGCGCTCCGTTCCCCAAACTAATTTCCGTGCTTCGCCAGCAGCTGCCCCCACAAAATCAATCCACGTCTATTAAACCAGAAACTCACTAAATCCCCATTTTTTTCCCTCGAAATTTCTCGGAGGCCTCTCGAGAGAGACAAGTGTGTGCCGCGATACCTCGGAGGGATAACGCGCCGCGTGCGCGTGCGGCAATTTATACATCGGGATTCTCGTACCGCGGCGACGAAAAGAAGAAAAAGAGAGGGAGAGAGAGAGGTCGATTGCCAGCGCAGATAAACCTCCTCGCGAAAATTCGACCCTCTTCTCTCTTCCGGAGTACCTACATCGCTTTCGGCGCGTGTGTGCACAAGAGAGCGGCGGCGGCACCGTTATAAACGCGCCGTACACACACGCCCGGTCATTTGTCCTTATCGCCGGGAGAGATTGTCAGGTGTATTAGTATTAATTCGTCGGCGCGTTGGTGTTCGTAGTTGTTTTTTTTTCTTCCTTTTTTTTGGGGGGGGGCTACAACACGGATTTTTCAGAGGTATTGAGTGCGGAGGAGGTGGATTTTAATTTTGCGAGAGTCGTGGGCGGTGAGATCGGTGTGACTGTTATTTCGCGATTGAGGCTTATTGTTTCCTTTTTATCGTCTCGGTCATGTTAATAATCTTTAAATTATACACTTACGAAGGAAGCTTTGTAATAGTTAAATTTTAAATTCCGTTAAAAGCCTCACCTTTCTGCCCGTATCACTTTCAATTATTTTTTAGCTTATATTTCGACTAGAATAGAAACTTGCATAATAATGTAGTGGTCATTTTTAAACAATTAAAAACTGTACAGAACATATATTTTTCATATTTAGATTCTGGCGACATCGTTTATTTAAGCTTTCGGATAAGTAAAGATAGCGAACTAGAAAAATTTCCGAATTACCCTGACTTACCTTACATGATTGTAATGATTAAAATGTTATAGTTCATTTATGGAAAAATATCATAACAAAATAATATTGTTCACTATAAATTAGTAATCAGAATTTATAGTCATTATAAAATAAATCTATAGAAGCTCAACAGATTACGACCCACCTACAACTGCCAGCGCTCGACATACATTAAAGACCTTTCTGTTACACCAAACGTTCCGGTAAATAAATCGCCTCGCAAAAACCCATGAAAAGTAAAGCCCCAGGTCGGCCATTAAATTCCAATTCGAGACAACGCGCGGGCATACATACATACGCGTACACACACAACCTTTCAACCTCGCAAAAATATATACGCGTATAGTATATACCTACAGCTCGAGTCAACCCACGTACACACATATATGCGCTTGCGCTCGCATTAGCGTTTTTTGCCGTCGCGGCGCCGGTCGTTTACGCGCCGTAAAAGCCGTCATCCCTTTTTCCCTCCTCCTCCTCCTCCTTCGTATATATGTACGCATATCGCGCAATAACGCGGCGGCGGCGGCGCTTTTTGCCCGCGCCCGAAATAATTATCGGGCAATTACTTTCTCGTAAAAGCGAGGATGACGCGTGCGCAGCGCTCGCGCGGGCGACTACTGAGGAGGCGAAAGATGCCGCTCGCGCGCTCGGTAGCCCCAATAAATTCCCCGCGCCTTCGAGGGGCAAAAAATATCGGAAGGATTGCCTCGTCGACGAGGACGACGACGGGTGAGATCGTAAAGGTGGGGCATATGCATAACAATAAACGGCCGTTTCTCTCGTTAACGGTTTGTCTTTTTCGCCGCGGCTGCGCGGGTTTTTATTGTTGCGGCGGCGGCATCGTATGTAGGGTAAGACACGTGATGTGTAAGCGAGAGAGTGACATTGTTTATTGTGGAGCAGTGCGCGGCTGATATATTTTTTGGAGGAGAGAGAAGAGCGGGAACGGTACTTCATTTGGCTGCGGGGCTCGTCTTTTTCCGTTCGGTTCGACGCTGATGGAGGTTATGGGAGAGATCGCGGAGTGGAACTGCGAAATTCTGCGCGGTTATGCAGATTTACGAGGCGGTTGCGAATGTTATGATGCTCCGCGTGGAGATGGAATACTTATATCGTTTCATTTTTGTTCGGGATGTGCAATGATGGCGCGTAATTGTATGTATTTGCATGTTTCTTGATTTTATAAGCTTTTGCAAGTTAAGAATTATTGGGAAGTCTGCAACTATAATAATAGGATACAATAATGTATGAAGTGAATTGCTGCGTACATTTTATTGTAATTAAATGATGAGGTCAAATTTTATATTTACTTCTATTTTGAATATTTAAGAAAATGCCTACGTAAATAAATTCTGCTTTAGTAAAAAAAAAGACTTGTTAACTAACTCATTCTTATGCGCACGATCGTCCATTCACTAAACTCGCTTAATAAGTGTTTCGATCCCGTCGCATATGTATCCCACGACTCTTAAACGCGTGGGCGACCGATTCAATTCGGCATAATTACAATGCAGCGGCGTGGCTTGAATTTCTTCGGTGTCCCTCTACAATAGACCGGTTTCCCTCGGTTAAAAATCTTAATCATTCGAACACGATGACAGCGAGAATTGATTTATATTGTTTCTTTTTTTTTAATAAGCTTGCGAGTAACAGGTTGTACATCGAATACCAATTTCTAAAATGTCGGAGCATGTTAACATACCTATTGTAATGTGGACGATTGCTTATAAATCTAAGTATTACTAAGTAACAAAAATTTTTCATAAATTTAATTCATTTTTGTTTAAAGTAGTACAACGTGAGAATATGTAAAACTACTGTTGAAATACAGCAAATCCATCATCCCATTACTAAAGAATACACCACAGTTTTTCAAGAATCATTTTTCTCCTATGTTCAGAAAATCACGACAAAACTTCAAACAAGCATTTCAACTAAACTCCCCGTCAATCAAAATCTGCAATTTCCTCACCTCAAATCTACTCCAACCTCAACCTCTCCTCACTGCGCGTATATACTTATATACAAATCCCCCGCACGCACGAACTTTTACCAAAGCTCTCCTCTCCCCTCTTTTCTCGCGCTTTCGACCGGCCGCACTATTCACCAGCTATATAACCTCTCTCGCCTGCATACACATCACATCATGCACTTCCTTAAACTCTCCTCTACTCTACGCGCGCGCACAGCCATCATTCATCATTTACCAACGTACTAGCATGTGCGCGGGTGACGCGGTTTTTATTCTCTCTCTCTCGCGCAGCGTACAGGACACATTGTTAGGCTCTCTTTCGCGACACAGGTGGTCTCTCCTTCCCTCCACGTATAGACGTAGGCCGCCGCTATATGCCGCACAATAATCCACGCTAGCGCGTGTACGTGTGACCTATTCGAAGGCGTGAAATATCGCCGGGTCTCGCGCGGCGACCCTAGGCCGCCAATTAATTTTGCGCGCGAGAGTGTGTATGAGTAAAGAGCGTTATATTGGCGTTGGGTGAGCATTGTGAACGTCGCGCTTTGGTTCCGCGTGCGTACGTATGAGTGCGGGGAAAGTTCGTCGTTGGGTAAGTGGACTTTTCAGAGAGGGAGAGAGAGAGAGAGTGTAGGGAAAAAGTTGGGTGATGGAGGATTGAATTGTGCGTTGGAGATATACGTGTGATTTGAATTTGAACGTTTGCTTGCTCGGACGGGCATTCAGTGTTTGTAATGGTTCGAGCTTGGAAGTATGATAGACAGGCTTATTGAGTAACGGCCGTTTATGCAATGTATAAGATAAGATGTCTATTTATAGGCGATAGGGTTTATCTGAATTCTGTAATTTGCATTATAGATGATATTGTGTCGGGTCAATTTTTCGTATATATATCGTAGAAGCTACTATAGGTATAGATAAAGAGAAAGAAATTCGTAAAAATTACTAGAAATTTGATCATTTCTACCAAACTATCAAGTAACCCGGAGTCAGACCTGATAGCACCAATTTTTTACCAACCTTATGGCACATGTTCCTAAACTTTTAGTAAAAAGTGCCAAAAAATTTAGTAAAAAGTTTGGGTTTTTAGGTCTGACTCTGGTTCACTTGACAGTTTGGTAATTTTTTGTCTCTCCCTGTAGAGAATTTTTCTTAAAATGTGTAAATTATTCATATGCATGTAGTTTAATATCAATTACATTATATCCATTCTGTCCATACGTTCCTGCCTCATTCTATTCCGAGTTTACCGCTAATCTCTCCATTACCATCATCCCAACTATACATACAGCCATCCAAGAAACGCGATATACAAAAAGTCAAAACCAATATCCGCCCATCATCCTCGTACAAAATCATCGAAACGATAATTCCCTCCGCTCTCTCGCAACAATAAATCAGCCAACAAGCGACGACTAATTTTCCAACCCAGAAGGCATTTGTCAACTCGCTCTCGCACGCGTCCCCCGTTATCTTCGCTAAAACACCGATGTACCCCATAAATCCTCGCCTCTCTCGAACCGCTCTCTCCGTATTATATATATATACACTACGCGAAAAGGCACAACATCGCACTCGCACCCACACATGAATACATGCGCAGCAGGACACCCACGCGCGTCAAAGTTGATAAGGTCACGGCGCGAATCGGACAATTCGCGCAGCGCGCGAGAGCCGGGATTTATGGCCGAGCGCGCAAATGAGATCGAGATTTATCGTCGTGGGAGTTTCTAATACGGAGAGGAATGGAATGTCGTGGGAGAGAGAGAGAGTCGTGTGTGTCGCGCTCGTGCGTTATTGATTCTGGCGTGTGTGGTGGTATGGGACTTGTTGCGCGGCGCGTGACCGTACGAAAAGCACGCGCGAGCGCGCGGCTGGTGGTGCGGAGCGTAAATCATCGGGTGTAACGTTGGCGCTGCGGATTTGAGGAAGTTTTGCTTCGTCAGCGTTAATGAAACTGGGGAAAAAAATTAATTTATAGCTATGGTTTTGGACATTTTTGGCGATGACGCGCGGTTATGGTATTTAAGTATTCGATAGAGAAATTTGGAGGGATCGAGTTATTTTTAATGATTTACGTCCATTCGGATTGAATTTATTAATGGAATTTAATGATTAGCATGTTGTCTATTCATGAGTAATGCATTTTATTTGCACAAATTATATCGAAATAGTTTTCTTACGGTAATTGTTAAGAAAAATAATTGAAAACAAAGTATAGGTGAGTAATGTTTCGATGTACCCAAAAAAAAATAGTCATGTAAGTTCAGAACAAATGTAGCCCTACCAAACGAAAAATAACAGTATCACCAGTTTTGAATCATTTCCAATTTTCGTTATTTACTTCTAATGACAATTCCTAAATTGTTATGTATAAAGCGCAAAATCTGCTAGTCCTAATACACGAAGAAAAATTTTTCTAACTATTCTTAATTGAACTCGTTTTTATATGTAGTAAAGTAGTAGTAGTAGTATTTTTACTACAAAATTTTTTTCCGGGTACTGTATAATTTTCAACGTGTATGGGATATTAAAACCTACCTTGAATTTTACATTACTTGGTACATGCTGTCGGACACTTTATTGTACCTCTGATCAGACAAAAAATTGTGAAAAAAAGAAACGTTATAGACGGGAAGACTGCCGCTAGTAAAATGTCATTCCTAATTATAACGTAATATAAATAACTCACATACGTATAATAGTTGCAATTTGATCCACAACAAATAATTAATTTTAAAAAGTCATTCAACAATTAGTATATACGTTTAATCAATCATTATTCTCTTTTACAATTTCACTATTGCCAATGCTACTGTGCTATAATACTTCGCAACAAACGCAACAATAAACCTGCGACCGCGATAACGCCTCCACTTACAAAATCCCGAACCAATTAACCAGCACATCACTCAGCTCCCGTGAGCAATCTCTTAATAAACCATTCGATCCCCTCTCTCTCCCTAATATCCGATATACACTCCGTCATAAAAAGCCGAAAAACTCCCCTCAATTAATCCGGAAAAAAGTCCAAAACAATCGCGCACGATCATCCTCATATACAACCTGAGCGCGCATGCACGGCAGCAGCAACAGCGATGAATCCTACAAAGCTCTCCCTCCTTCCGCTTCGATAAAACCGCCCACCCAAGCGCCACTTGTTTCGCCCCCTCCGCGGACCACCGTGAATATTCATAGCGGTAATGACGCGGATAATTGCACGCACGCCGCCGCCGCCGCCGCACTTTTTAAACGGTCGCGGGCGGTGTACACGCCTAGAATAGGCGGCGCCCGGTGTGTCTGTGTAGGTATATATAATATGTATGCCGGCCGCGAGCTATGTGGAAGTGATTTTTCTTGCCTGCGCTCGTGTTGTTGATGTTGTCGTGAGCTCTTTTGTGAGCGCGTAATACAGTTGGTGGGTGTATATCGAGGCGGTTTAACGTTACGGGGATGAACTGTAATTAAAAGTTTGTTTCTTTTCCGAGGCTTTTTTTTCAATATCGAAGTATAAGTTTGTTTATTAGTATCTTTTTATTGAGATCAAAAGTTTTTTTTTCGTATAAGTTAATTGATCTATTAATCTTGTGGCATATTTTGTTTTTGTTAAAGGTGACCATTTATTTCTCAGTATAAAGTTGTGTAAGAAAATTGCAAAATTGCAGCTAGAAATTAAATGACAAGATTAGGATCCAATTTAACCAGAGTTATTTATAACCTGCACTTCCCTGTCACATTTTCTTTTATTTGTCATTAGATTTATATTTTTTACATTTTTATTTAGAAAGTTCTGTTCTGCAATAAAAGTTTTTTCGTGCATAATTATATTTTAAACGAAAATATTCCTTAATTATATAAAAATAAAAAAAAACATTCAACTTAAAAGTTTATCTAAATATACTATTAATCTTTCAATTGATCACAAGCACGCCACTTCGGCGGAACCACGCGAAAAAGAACCACCAAAGCCGCAAAGCACGAAGGAGAGATGATAAAAGACCGAAACAAAAGCAAGTATCGTTTAAAGCGGCTTTGCGCGCAGCCACCCACGCGTCGGACGAGCGCCGCTAGATGAAGTGTTTGTTGTTGCGCGAGTTTTCGTGAATTACGAGCATAGCCACGCGCGCGTGCTCTAGAGCAGCAGTAGTATAGTAGCGCGAAGCGACGCCGTATATTAGCGGGCTGAAACGCCCGGCGAACGAGATCCGGGAAACATTACAATTACTTGGCGCCCGCGAGTGTGAGGGAGTATAGCAGCGCGTTTGTGTTTCGACAAAACGCTTCATCCGAGGCTCGTCATTGTGCGAGGAGACAAAGGGGGAGCCGCGAGAATGAGAGACGGAGAAATGGCCTACACGCGCGGGCTATGTTTTGCCTTGTTGTCGTTGCTGCTGGAGCGTCTAATTGTCAGTGTGTTGATCATAATACTGGTGTTGGGCTTGAAGAGGAGAATTTATTGTTCTTTTGAAGAGGCGACTAATGAAATAGAATTTTTTGTATTAATATTGTAAGTTGTTTACTTTAGCAATTACCGTTTTTTAAAAGTGTAAATATAAGTAGATAATGCCAAAGATTAGTAGGGCAACTTTGAATTTATCAAAATGTGATTTGAAGGATACGCTAGTTTTGTATGAATTAAACGTGCTTTTGTGAATTATCGGTGATAGTAATTTTAAACCATCAATTGGTGTAAATAATTAATTCAAAATATATAAGAAAAAATATAAGTTTAAGATCTACACGACTCATAACATAGATTCTCATATATATTTACCGGAGAAATTATATTTCCAATTAATTCCATTAAAACCCGACTACCATACTAATAACGTTTCATAAAGAAATCCAAGGTGTTCTCGTTAAAAATGAAAATAGTTCATAGGAAAAAAAGAACATTATGCTTTACATTCCCGCATAAATATTTTAATTGTTACCTTTATAATTTCCATTTACGTCGCGAATAACTCACGACCTTACGCTGAATAATTGCTATTCGAAAATCCGATAAATAAACAAAAAGCCGCGACACCTCCCCGATATACACGCACCCGTAGCATAAAATTTATTCCGCCGACTAATTACCCTCACTATTTCTCCAAGTGTATATACCCTCGCCGCGCCGCGTGCATATCCCTCCCGCGAACTATAATACATTATAAAACGCGACCTTAAATAATTCGCGCGTTTCACAATCAAAAACGCATAAATCCCGGCGGGCGCGCGGCCCGCTGAAACTTTATTGCAGAAATTATAAATTCAATTTTCTCAATTGACGCTCACTCTCTCCCTCTGTACGTATGCATATATACACGCTCTTCCTTTTTCCCGCGAATTCGAGAGCAACGCGCCTCCCGCACACGATGTAAATTAGCGTGACTTACGGTGCCGGCGCCCGGGCACATTCATTTATGTATATTCGCGCGCGTGCGCTCGCGTCCCCCGCTGTATATGAAACTCACTTTCGCGGCTTATTTATGTGTACGAACGCGCGCGAATTCGCACTATGCCAGGGTATTTATTACGCGCGCGCATATGAAACCCGAGATTTCAGCGGTGGGTGGCAGGGGGGGATAAATGAATCTGCGTGATGAAATTCGCGCGCGCAAGCGTGAGTGGAGGGTCGCGTCGCGCGCTCTCTCTCTCTCTCTCTCTCTTTGCGTGACGTATAATGGCGTTTAAAGCCTGGGAGAGCTAGTTTGTCTAGCCGTGTGGAGGTGAGTTTGGTTTCTCCTGTTTTTGAGCCTCGACGGTGCTGGTGTGTATAGGTGAGAAGAGGACTGATGCGACGTGATATATCATAATGTGTGGATGATATGTGAATTTTGTGTTTTTATTTAAAATTTTTAAGTGTATTAATAGAAATTGAAATAAGGTTCGATCTTTTTATAGCATACAAAGTTATCAGAAGGAATTTATACATTCCGAGAATTTTTAGAATTGAATGGTTAGTTAATTGAAACAGCTTTTGTATATAGAAGCAATACACGATGTGTAACAAGTATAAAGAAGAAAACCAAATTACATGTTTTAATATAAACAAAATACCATATGCGGAGAAATCTTTTGCGTCATAATACGAACGATATAATACAATGTTGATAAGTGTATTGATCCAGATGTTTTTGAAAAAATCACAAAAAAGTGTAGATTCGTTTATAAACTGTTAATATGCTTTTTATTTTCAGTCAAGAGTCATATAACGAACGATTAGAATCTTTTTCGCATTATTAATTTTAACCATTAAGAATGTTAACATATTATAGTATATTAGTTTTTATTTTTAGATTCATTGTAACAATACACAGTAATGAAGCTTTTAGTGCAAAAAGTGACAGATTCTTTGCTGGAACAAACACACCAATCTGGTTTATTGAATCAAACTCAAAAGATCCCGAAAGTCCACGTTTGAGTGAAGTACCAGACGTAAGAAACTTTTTTATTTGTATACAATTTATGGTTAATTTTTATGAAAATTTTCTTACATTAATTAATTTTTAAGGCTTTACAGAAAGTTGGTTTAATACTCGAAAATCAAAATACGACATCGTTAAATATTCATGATTTCGAAAATGAAATTTCTGATGTAAGTAGCATCGTTACATATTTATCCAACACATTATGTGTAAACATCATTATATCCATTGAATATTATAGCAGAACCACAGTAATAAAGATACAGAAACACTTTATTTAGAGATATTAGTAGTAGTCGACTATGATCTTTACAAGTAAGTTAGTGATTTCAAAATAGATTTAAAGTAAAGCTTTGAAATAAACTTACCAACATTTTCAGGAAAATTGGGGAAAACCTTGAAAGCGCTCTCAAATATATTGTTAGTTTTTGGAACGGCGTCGATTTACGGTATAGATTAATTTCCCGTCCAGAAATTTACGTCAATATTGGTGGGATAGTAATAGCTAAGGTAAACATATTAGCTTTTGTGATTTATGAACTTCACATAGTTTTATACGAATCTTTTCTGTAGGATCCTAATGCTCTCTTTTACATTCATGAAAGTAAAAATGACCGTGGACATGTGATTGCTAATAAAGTACTTTTCGAAGGTGGAAAATATTTTTTGTACGAGAAAAAATTTAAGAATCATGATATGGTAGTTACCATGACTACGTAAGTAAACAAAAATATTATCAAAAAATAGATTTTGAGCCGAATAAATCATATCTTTATTGCGCTTTTTAGTGAAAATATTTGCTCAGTAAGTAGCACAGGCGTATGTTATTCAAGTGTTGTTGGTACGTAGCATATTAAAAGATTATTTTTTACCTATTATTGTATTTTATTACACACTTAAATTAACAAATCATGCAGGTCTTTCACTTCTTGGTAAAGCTTGCCACGCTCATCTCAATACTGCCATTATTGAGGACAACGGAGCTTTCAGTGGAATAATTCCTGCAACGCACGAAATTGCACATCTGTATTTATATATTTTTCTTCTCATATTCGCAAAGTTTTCCAACTCAAACAATATTACATTTAGCAAAATATATAGCACATGACAACTCCGTAATAAATTTAAATATTTTTAATTTTCAGATTAAATGTACCTCACGATGGGACAGACCAAGCTGCGAGTTGCTCAACAGGTGACGGTTACATTATGGCACCATCTAAAAGCCTGAGCGAAAATAATCTTAAGTGGTCACAATGTAGCAAAAATATATTAGCTAAGCTTACGACGTAAGTCTGAAATTTGAAACCTATAAATAAAGAGCAAAATAATTTTATTAGTGAAATTTTATGGATAATAAATACTTTTAGAATAAACATAGCAGATTGTTTGAGAAATAAGCCCAATCCTGGCTCACCGGTTAAGAAAATTTTACCGGGGAAATTGTTAAACGAATATGAACAGTGTGCCCGAGCTGGATACAGTATTCCATGTTCTGTAAGTATTTTACATTCTGTTTGAGAAGATTGCCAAACAAAATGATAATATGAAATTCATATGTTTTGATTTTAATTTAAAAGATTTCGATTACATGAATTTATTAATTAATAGAACGGTAAACGAATCTGCAATGCATTGTCCTGTTTCCGTCTCGATTATAAAATGTGCGATTCCGATGGACCAGCAGCTGAAGGGTCATCGTGTGCCCAAAATATGGTATATGCTTACAATTATCATATCCTTATACCTATACTTGATATTAAACGCTTAAATAAAAATACCACTATTTATTTATTTATAGATTTGCCGAAATGGAGAATGCGTACCAGAAAACTAATAAAATCAGTAACCGCAACAAAATTTACAAGAACGAGATTAAATCTCCAACGACATTACTGCACTTCTTCCCTCAACTATCGTGGAGTCAGTTTCCAGCGCCGTATTGCAGAGTTTAATTCGCGCGCAGCCCGATGGCGTAAATATTGCGCGAGCCAGTTTGAAGATGCGACGAAATATAGAAGCTAGAAAGCCGGCGAGCGACTCTGCATGTCGACGATCATTCTACGTCGGCGCCGGCAATCCCACTCGCCATTGCCGAAAGAACTACATCCTCTCAGCGCTGACAGCCACTCAACGAGCTTGAATAATATCGCTCGTAATGTGCGTTTGATTAAAATGAATTGTTTCTGTATGTGTGTGTATATGTACGAATGGGGCGATGTGTACAAAAACTAAAAATATCGGATGAAGTGCGGGCTGAAGTTGAACGGAGAATGTGCGGTGAAATGGTGTCGAATATTTGTCTACGAGAAATTCACACTTGGGCATTTTAAAGACTAAAAAAATGGAGGTATACATACCTCTATAACAATTATTTTTCTCATTCTATAGGTCATATAGTATAAGCAAAACTTTTTAAACATCGGGCTTGTACCACTGCTTCAACCGCACATCAATTTTTCTTATGGAATTTTAATGTGTGAAGAATGGATAAGCAGCGATTGGTTATTAATTAATATTAAGCCCCCAATGCAAACCAATTGAGTTGGCGGAAGCGTAATAATTGCAGTAGAAAAACTTTTATTTGTGCTGAGAATCGTTGAAATAAAATATTCCTATAAAAAAACGAAATGATAAAAGCTTTAAAAATTACATAAATTACCGTATAGTTGAGAATTTCTGATACAATGATTCATTTACGATTCTATTTTCTGATAACCGCATTATCGTAAATCATTTTTATGAAATTGAATAATGTGAACCACCTCTACTTTCTCCTCGCCTTTTTTATATTCTCTATTTTTTGCGAGAAACTGAAAATGGGAACAAAGTAAAGTACTGGTTATTTGCATCAAGATCGTTATAAAAGATAACAGTAAGTACTGCGCAGATCAATGAGAATCTTCTTTTAAAAAAATAAATTAACCTTTACAAGAAATGAGGCTAATAATGAGCTTTTCATGATATCAATTTATCAGACAGAAAAATGAGAGATATGCGGTACCTTCCATTCCGATGCGCGTGCAGTTATTTTATGAGTTTCCGAAAAATTTGAATAATCTCGGTGATATATTGCTTATACCATCTAAAGTTAATTCGCATTATCGGATTGGCATTTAAATTGATACTTTTTCGCTCTAAAGTAATTAATAAAAGAAAAGAAATATATTACAAAATTTTTTAAATAAAAACATTAACGCGATATAATTTTATTGAAATATTTTGAAACTTTCTAGTATGAAATATTAATGTAAAATATACTACTCTAAACTCAACCAAGTTAAATTACTTTCCAAAAATATATTTTTAAGTTACGAAAATAATAAATATTTGATTCAAATAATTCACCAAAACTAAATACATTTTCAATCACTATTCTCTTGATTTGAAAAGATTTTTATTTAAAAAATAAACCTATTAATGTCAATGTAACTGTCACCCTCATGTTACTTACACACTTTGCATAAACACTTTTTCCCCATTCCCCTAAAAAGTGAAACCGTGCCCTCACTCACGCGTCATCTCAATTAATAACCTCCGTCGGGACTTCATGATCCGTGGGGGCGACACACTCGGGGATAAAACACCAAGGTAAACATTTAATTACCGCAGAAGCCCCCGCTCGGGCCACACAGAGCGACACGCATAAAAAATCGCGCAATTACGGCAAAGCCATATCGGCCCGCGCTTAATTGATTGTCCCGCATCGCGCTTCCAATTTCTGGCGTGCGACGAGGCCGAAAGTCAACGGTGAGGGAATTTTAAGCACGTTATGCGCTCGTCCTCTTCTCTTCTGAGGTAAAAATTCTGGCCATTGCCGGCGAGCCTGCGGAGAAATTAATTCGCGAGTAATCGCTTCTTTAAGTGGGATCTTTTTGCCTTTTCGGAGATATTATTATGTACTCGAGTTTACAAGTCTGGAGAGTGTATGTATTGTAGACGTGAGCTTCTGGTGCAGTACAGCGCTATAGTTATGTGACGTGGTATAGACAGACACCTGTTGCATGCGTTTTGTAGTTCGTTTCACTTCCGCAACGCTCCACCACCGGACGGATCATAATTATATAATGTAAGCACAAATTATTAATAAAAAAAAAGTCAACGGTTGAACCATTGGAAATCGAAAAAGATGTAGCATTGTTAAGCAATGAAATAATACGTAGGATGAAATGAGTTTAGGTATTTATTGATCGTTTTAAGTTTTATGGATAGAAAACATGATTTTTGCATAGATAACATCAACTATCAAACTTTAACTGACTAGGTACTCTTCCTATACCTGGTAAAGGTGGGACGAAACTATGTATTTAATTAAATATATGTTGATACTCAAAGCTATATAAGAGGTCGATTAAAACATACGCAGTTGATTGCATTATATCAGTTATTTTTATTGTTATAATACTGTATTTTTTAGGTGAATAAAAACTATGTTAAAATACAAATTTACTTTTATTTTCATATATTACTTAATAACACTGAATAAAGTGAATAATATATTCAATAAATAAAAAACTTTGAAGTGTTATATGAGGAAATCTTAAAAAAAGTAGCACTTATCTCCAGTTCAAAATGTTAAAAATTTTTTTTTCAAGGCACACCTTCGCGACAAGGTTGATCTCATTTGATAGGTCATAACATATACGAAAACTCTCGTGTTCTAATATTTTTATTTAAATTGCTTATGCTAGAATAATGGAAATCTGTGTCAGTGCTTGTGCTTCAGTAACATAAAGCCGGAATTGAATCGGAAGATGTTTTTTTATTCATTTGTAATAGTGAATTATTGAATTTAAGTTCAGATTGCGTAAGGTAACTAAACAAATTCGAATTCATCATAGTGATTGTTACACCGCAGTTCGAGATATTCAAGATATTAAATTATATATCAAACCAATTCTTCAGTAAAACAATTTATGTATTGATCAATTAATTTAATTATTTATTATTCTGAAGAGTAGAAACACTTTACATAAATATTGTTCTTTGAGTATTCAAAATACATTTATTAATTTTGCAAAACAGTATTCAGAAATAAATGTACTTAAGAAAAATATGCTCAAGCCTTTGTAGACAAACTATAATCATCTCTCAAAACATACGTTTATAATCAGGAAAAATAAAAAGCCCAATTAACAACCGTACTTAACTCCCCCGACCTCGTGCTCCCTGAAAAACAACCACCTACTACTTCCAACTATTACGAATGGATTCCTGGCTTTCAAGACTCGCGCGACTCTCCCTTTTTCTCCGAAACCTGAAAACGACGTCCCGCTGATATCGCTCGGCGCGCGTGTATATTTTTGGGCAGCGCACTACCGATGCGCCCGCGCGCCGAGCGATAATTGAAATTAATGGTAATGAGCGCACCGAGGACAGAAATGGGAAGCCTCCCGCGTACGCGCCCGCCAGGGCCAATTAAGGAAACTCTATAAATGCGCATGCGTCGGTCACAGCGGGTCTGGTCCTTGCGCGACGCGATGATGATGGTCTCGTTATAAGCGCGCAGGCGGGGAGATTTTATATTGGATTCGATAAGCGTGATTTAGGGTTATCGGTGCTCGCGGTGTCGTAAGGGTTTGTTGTTGCTTTGTTTGTGGAATCACCGTCGAATTACGTTTACTAGCTAATAAACTGAGGTGTTTGCGGTTGCTGAGACGCGCAGAGAGCTGGGGAGAAATCATGTGTCGAAAATATGAATATTAAAATTTTGCGAGGTGGGGTGAAGGGTCCAGAGACGCATGGAATGATGGTGTAATCTAATTATAACTATACTGGTGGATAAAATAAATTGTTGCTTTTACAGGTCCACCCTCGCATAAAGTGTGTTAATACGTTGATGCTTATTTTCGTGGAAAAAAATAATTAGTTACGGTACTAACTAATTTTAATGAAAATATCCGCACTGTTTTGCATCGTAAAAGAAACTGATAAAATAAGTATAGAACTAACAAGTCGTGACGATGAATACTTATCGTATGGTTAAATTAGTCACTGTAGCCAATAAATTTTTCATGTTAACAATTTTAGAAGAAAGGTGGGTTGAAAAGTGATTATTAATATAATAATGATATTATTAATTATACTAAGGAACACAGTCACATCTGAATAAATCCAAAGAATTAAAATATCCACATAACAAGGTAGTGGTTTTATATATTTAAATGAAATAAATGATATGAAAAATAAATTTAATACTAATTATAATTCAGTACCCCGTTTAATTTGATTTTTCCAGCGTAAAAATAAATACACTCAAAATTATATAAGCATATCTTCCAGCAAAAGTATATAATATAATTAAATTCGTCGATCTAAGTTCAGACGTACTCTACAAAATCATTAACGAAAATTAACCTACACCCCCGAACAAACCTCATCTACAAAAGCTCTCTGATAATCCAATCTCCAAATCTGCGCCGTTCCTCGTGAGAAACCATCAGCGCGCGTCTTATACTCCCTTTTCGGACGCGCGGATTCGCGAAATCTCGAGGCGGAACACCCGCGGCGCATGAAGAAACGAGCGGCGCGATACGGGCCGGCTGTCGCGCGCGCGCTCGCCTTTGTGCAACGGCGGCGCGGAATCTCGCGCCGATCTCCGAAAGGACCCCCCACGAGGATCGACGAGGACGTGCGAGAGATACATGTGCATAAATGCGCTGATGCTGTATGTGCATATGCGTCTGTGCGAGGTACACGCACGCGGGTGAGAGGATCACGCTTTTAAAGCTTTAGCAGTGATTTTGGTTTTTGTATGTAAGTAAGAAAGAATGGGTGTAATCGAGGAGTATAAGATGTAAAAAGTGACGTCATGATTGTTTTTACTTGAAGTATTGAAATATATTTTGTAGAAATTTTGAAACACTCGAATTGACAAAAATATTTCAGTAACTTCTCAGAGAAACATGCCAAAACATTCGTTTTGATAATTCAATTATATTGGTACAGTTTTAGTAATTTATTGGTATTTATTAGTAAAGAGTGGTTCTTATCGAATGTACTTAAACTGTGTAAAAACCGCTGCCAATTCTTTGGCACTTAGCTTCCTCAAAATAATTTATCGATGACTTTTATTAAATTGAAATTTTTAAAATAAATGTTTCATATTGTTTCGATTATCTCTTATTCGTCTTTTTCATAAAAAGCATATTAAATTCATCACTTAGTAATAACAAAATAGTCTCTTATTCAATAAAGAAATATTATATTAATATGAAAATGTATTTTTTGAAAAGACTATTTGTTTAACTCAACTATTTAAAAAGCATACATGAATTTACAAACAAGTGGTTGTATCTTTGCAGGTTTTGAAAATTTTTAACTTTTGATATCGTTTACTCCCTATATGAAATTGCACAAGGAACAAAATGGGCCCTTCCGATTTTGAATTGGATCAAAAACAAAAAACCGCTGCCAATTCATTGGCACCAAACTAATTTATCGATTCCTTTTATTAAATTAAAATTCCAAAAATAAATTTTCCACAAAAAAAAATTGCTTATGAATTTTAATAATAAAACTTTTTTCTTTTTTATTCAAACAAAGATATTAATATCTGACTAATTTCATGTATCGGTAAAGCGCGCTGTAAATTAACCTCAAGTAAAAACAAAAGCAAGTAAACAACACGCACGCGTCATTTCCACTTTCTACAAATACATAAAGCCGTTCCCGACAAATAACGATTTGAAAAGAGGGCTGAATCAATTTTTAACCTCAAATATCTCTGAAATTCATACACGAATTCTTTTACCCTAAGAATACATATAATAAATAATATACAAACTCTACATCTCCACCCAATTTTGAAAAAATTAAAACAATTCTTCTCTAGTTAACATGCGACAAAGAAAATGACTTTGTAAAATAGGAAAATTTTGAATTTTTTATAAAAATTCGCATACATAATATCTATATATCATACAAAACTATCTATAAATCTGGAGCTGATTCATCGAGCCGTTCTCGAGAAATTAAGATTTGAAAAAAAAGTGAAAAAAATTTTAACCTCAAATATCTCTGAAATTTATGGATTAATCCTTTTGTCCAAAGAACTCACTCGATTGGTGTACAAAATCTGCCCCTAGAAAAAATTTCAAAGCGATTAAGCCAATTAATAGCATTCCTAACACATTATCTCATAAACTTTTTGTTACTATCACAAAGCTTCCTCTAGGGGGAAGCATCAAGTATTAATGTTACTTAACTTTTAACGTTTTGCCTAAATATCACTTTTTTTACCGATTCTCGTATAGTCTCGCACACATTCTCCAATAAAAACCTCTTCGACTTGGCAACATTTTCATATTTCACCGAACACCATACCCACCACCTACTAATTAAATCCGAAAACTGAAAATCTCAGTATTTAGTCGCGATCAATCTCCCTCTCCTCGTAACCTTGCATCGCCGTATATAAATCACAAGCGCACCCTCTCTTCTCCCTGCCAGCCAACATTCTTTTCCTCTGCAATTTATTTTTCCAACGCGCGCGCGCACACACACACGAGAGAATACAATAACTGTATTCTCGCTCCCTCGCGCGCGCGCACACGCTGTAATTCGTCAGTCACTCGCATATCTATTCGAGCCGGTCACAAGGTACCAATATAACGTCAAACCCTCTTCATTGGCTGGTAATGGTCGTGATGAATGTTTACGAAGGATGCGGCGCGCCTGTGTTTAGCCGCCGCTGCAGAGACAGAGTCTCCGCGTTCCTCTATATATATATATATACGTGCGTATACACCTCGCGGCTGTATTGCGACGAGGGAGGAGGAAGAGGTGTGTACCTACTCCGGTGCGTCGGGAGCGATTAAAGGACTTTAATCGTTCTGCCCGATGCAATTGCTCCTGCGCGTCTGACGAGAAGGGTTCAAGCGCAAATGCAAGAGCTGACTGAGGTTTGGTATGAGTGCGTTAGCGCAGTGTGGTATAATATTGAAAGTTTGTAATAATAAATTGCTATGTTGCACAAGTTGTTTTGCCACATGATATAGACTATTTAAAAATGTATTAGAATATAACTATAATTATGAAAAACTGGAAATTAAATATTTTATTTGGCATACATTATATAAAATTATTCGTTTATGAAATAAATCGGTTAATAAGATATAGTATCGTTATTTAAAATGTTTTAAAAAAATAATTAACTAAACCATCAAACATATAAAATTATTTATCTAAAATCACAGTAAAAACTAATGCAATAACACCAAAATACCTCGAATTTACTCTGCATCTTTGCATTCTTTACAAGAATCTTCAAGCATTTCTACAAGAATTTCGCAAGTACCCTCAGGAATCCATAAATTCATAACCAGCGAAAGTATAGGCCAAACCCGAAAAGTATTCTTTTCCTATAATTGTCCGCCATCCGAGAACATTCCTCAAAACTTTATCAAATCCGACGACCTGCAATTAGGGCTCACTCTTTCTCTCCTACACTCCGCCGGTAAAACTTCGGCGTCAGATCGCACACCCAAACCACTGTTTTTACGAATCGTCTACGATATCACCCCCGAGCTACACGAAAACCGCGTAGAGACAAACGAAGAAAGAAAGAGTAAGAGGGAGAGACGTCGCTAGAAAAGAATCCGATGATATATCAGCCGTTCGGCGCGCGCGCACGCTTTCGCGGTCGCCGACTCGTAATGACCACCCTCGCACGTATCGCCTTAAGGACATGCCAGTCCCTGTCTCTTCCCCAGCAGACGGTGTATATATATACGCGTGCACAATAACACCATAGACACACAACTCGTTCGGCGGCGGCGATCATTATCGCGGGGGCCAATAATCACCGGGAGACGAGTGTTCGCGTAAATGCTCCCCTTGTTCGGCTGGTACACACGTCGATCTTGTTGTTTCAAGGGTGGGGGCGGTATCAGGGTAGTACGCTGATCGGACTACGAATTTCTCGA
Organism: Torymus auratus; assembly: GCA_900474315.1. NCBI lineage: Eukaryota > Metazoa > Arthropoda > Insecta > Hymenoptera > Torymidae > Torymus > Torymus auratus. The sequence continues at coordinate 1,557 of UXGD01002625.1, read as the reverse complement.
TGCGAAAGTCTAAGATTGTTTATTTTATTTTTAGTTTGCTATTGATTTTAAATTATTATATCCTGACAAACAATTTATTGGTACGGATGATTGGGAAAAAATAAAAATATTATTAATTTAATGTCTGGATACCGCAAATGTAAACAAATGTTGAAGGTTCTGTTTTAATTGATCTTTTGAAAACTGGAAATTTAAATGCAGGTTAGTGGTACCACAAATATAGGCATTTGTTAAAATTTGTAATTGCCCGAAATTGTAGGAGAGATTAGAATTGTTTAGTAAAAACGGAACATTTTCGATATTTTAATAAATTTATCAGAATTTATCAATACATTCGCATCCTTGCGCACATACATATACACGGAGAAAAGTCTACGCCGTGTTAGTATGCTCGCCGTCTGTGTCCCCTCAAAGGAATGGTAAAGTAAAAGCACTTGTCAATATAATCGACCTGTGAAAATATCTCTACAAGACCGGCGAGAAACATTTATATTGAGAGTTGAGGTAATGTTATACGTACTTTGAATGCAAATATTAGTATTTTGTCGATACTATATTTTATTACAGTTTACTCGAATTACATATAATTTTGTTATGGGATAGTATAATTTAGTAATAAAATAATTAGTAATTTAGTACAGGGTACTTTCTGTAAAGAAATAAATTTAAAGGTGTGCGAATTAGTTCTACTCTCCTCTACTTGTTTCGTGGGGAAACTTGTTTAATACCAATTTTTCGTTTAATTGTTTCAGCGTTACGCGAGCACCTGACCTTCGTCGAGGCCAGGACCATGGATGAGAGAAAAGAAAATGCACAAGATTTATTTGATAACAAAGAGAGTGAACTCTTCAAAAATAAAGCTGATTTTGATGGGTCGATATCGAATTTTATAATAAATAGCTTGGAAGTGCATCCCAAGCTAGTGAAAGATTAAGAAGTTGTGGTGAATATAAATTGTAATGCATGTATTTTTGTAGGAGGATGCTGTTAAAGAAAAAGAAAACAGCCCTCCGTCGTTTAACAGGATAAGGACGGTAAGCAGGGATAAATTCGTCGGTAGTCAAATTCGTTTTAGATGACGAATGCGAGCAACAAAAAGACTTGATGAAGGCAACACATTTTTCTCGTGAGAAAAGCGAAGTCCACTTTGACATGATATCGCAAGATTAATATTGTCTTGCCTCAATATTCAAGATAATAATCGATACAATATATACACTTGTCCATACAATATCAAGATTGTGGTGTCGAGAATGTAAAGAATCTTTTCTTGTAATGATTTATCGAAATAATCATAATAATTAAATAAATCAAAACAATTATTTTCTTAACTCAATAAACAACGCTAGCTGCTGATGACCATCTACTAACGAGATGTTAAAGTGATAAAAACTGGCAGGGTGGTCGGTGAGACGCTCCTATATCCCCTCGGACCGACTTACGTGAGGCTATAGGGAGGAGGTGTGCCGCCTAGCGGCGGCGCACGCACTGCACTTTGGCCGGCGGTGTATATATTGCGGGAGAAATCAAATTTCAAATTTGATATTTATTTATACT
>UXGD01002624.1:0-24928 GCA_900474315.1 Torymus auratus | reverse complement strand
CAGTGGCACGTCTGTGTGCCTTCCCCTTATACGTGGATCTCGCGTCACCCGGCGATTTGGGTTTAAGACTTTTTAAAATAATTGATTCGTTCACTGCCGCCGATTTATGTAGGTCCCTTTTTTGGCGTGGACAACGCACCTCCAAGGTATTTGGGTTCGAGACCTTTTTAAATGATTCACTGATAAAAATGACCTTAAATTTAAGAAACTTTAAAGTTACAAATTTACTGAATTTTGAGAATAATGTAACTGAACGTAATTTAATATACAAATTCATTAGTTTTAATATAAAAACAATAAAATTGCGGCACAAGTATAAATAAATACCAAATTTGAAATTTGATTTTTCCCGCCATAGCTGCCGGCCAAAGCCTAGTTCGCGCGCTGTTGCTAGGCGGCGCACCCCTTCCCTGTAACCTCACGTACCTAAGTAAGTTGACCCGAGGGGATATAGCAGCACGACATAATCTCGATTGTCACCAGCAAATATCGAAGTTTATTGACTTAACAAAGGCGCCTTTGTGTGCGAGTTAAATAATTGTTTTTATTATTTAATTAGTTATTATGATTATTTCAATAAATTATTACGACTAGAAAAAGTCAAGTTATTTTCAAGACAAGACAAGATTCTTGACATCCTTGTCACCACAATTTTGATATTGTATCGAAAACTGTATCTAAATATTGCATTGATTATTGCCTTGAACATTGAGGCAAGACAATACAATATCAAGATTAATCTTGCCATATCGTGCAGCCCTAATATCTCCTTCGGTTTTTTTTTTGGTTTATAATTAGTGGTATGCAAAAATACTTGTATTTTGATAAAACAGTACTAATCATAAAGTAACAAATAGTTTTCGAATATAATTCTATCTCGTATTCATTTATATCATTCGTATCAATCATCAAATGCGAACGCGTCATTGCAAATCATTCAATTACCTAATCCGAACGCAACCTCTATACATATATAAAACGACATTATATTTCCAAAAAAAAGTCTTCATCATTCCGAATCCAAAAAACTCTCGCACACAACAAATATCCCACGGCCTTTACATAACTTACACACCACGCCAACTGATCCCGTCATCGAATCATCTCAACCAGTAAAACATATCTCGCCTCTTCCATAATTCATACATACACCCAAACCATCGGCATCACTATACTCCCATACCTATATGCCCGGACAAAAAGCCAAACCAGCCTGCGGCCGCGCAAGAAAACGATTCGACGCGACGAATAAAATCAGCGCGCACGGCAGACTCTCGGTGTTATATAGAGCGATCGACGCGCGCTCGAGGACACGCCCTCCTCATTTCCCTCTCTCTCCCTCTCCCTTCTCCCGCGCTCTTCATTGCGGGCACGTACCTATAGTATACCAGCAGCATGCTATATATAACGAAAAAAAACGCGGGGAGCGAAGAGCCTCTCTCCCGGAATACAGCAATAAGCAAATAAAATAGCGCGCGCGCGCGAGTGAGAGTACAATAGGGGGGCAATAAAACGCAAAGCAGCAGCGGCGGCAACCACGAGAGCGCTTTGCGAAAGTTTTTATATTTTCATTTTTACGATTGTTCGCGCGTCCACGAGCTAGAGAGAGTGTGTGTGTGTATAATACGTAAGGGAGAAGCGTTCCGTCGAATGTCCCGTACGGCTGATAAATATTCATCGCGATAAATACATAAATGCATTTCTTTTTACGCGAGGCGCTTGTGTGAATATCTCGTTCTGGCTAATCCGCGAAGAAGAAGCGCGCGTGCAAGTTTATCTCGCGACAGAAATTAACGCCTGCGTATATGTATGTGTGCGTGTGAGTTGTAATGTTAATGGGCATGGAAGTAATCGCGTGTGCGATTATGATGTATAAGAGTATATATATTTGTGCTTTTTAAGTACGCGAGTGGTAAAGATCGAGAGTGGCGTGTGCGTGAGCGTGCGTTAGATATGGTATTTTTAGAAAAGCCAGTACATAAACAGGTGTATACAGTTATAGGAAATTAGCATACATATCTACGCGAAGGTTGTAAATTAATTTCATGAGAATTTTTATGTACGGCTGTTACATATTATTATATTGCTTAATTATAATTTGACGTCAATTGATTCTGACGAGTCCTAATATAGAAAAACACTTATAAAATTAAACTCTATCAATATTATGAGAAAACACTTCTTCGAAAAAACTACTCCGCCATCCGCCGCATCGTCGCCAACCACAGCCATATCACATACACGCATACGCGTCGTCGGCCATCGCACCGCGGCAGCGGCGGCACTAATTGCGCCAGGGGCGCATAATTGCTCGATAAACATCCTGTTAATCACGCCTTTTATGCGCCCCCGCGTGCGCACGCGAGAGTTTCGCGCCGCGCATCCGGAGCCGCCGCCTGCTGCATGCGCGAGGCTGCTGCAAGCTGTAATTGTAAAGTCGTTGCCGTGCGGAGGAAGTAAAGAGCCTGCGACGAATCCCGCGCGAGAGGTGAGCGTGGAGCACAGCGTATGCGCGAGGCTGCGTTATGACGTTCTGTAGGAGAGGATGAGGGTGGGAAGTGGGAAGTGGTGTGCATATGTGGTAAAGTGTATATTTTCGGAAGTATTATAACAAAGGGAGATTTTTTTTTTAAGTGTAATTTTATTATAACAAATCGAGAAGATGTATATTACCGGAAAAATTGTTTTATGATGTTATTGATTGATTGTTCGCAAACCTCGAAATAATATTTCAATACCACCGTTTTCCTCAAACTTCCTTGAATTTATAAACGATTTATAAACGACGCGCTAAAAATACTCCAACTATATCCAATAAATAACACCTCATCTATCAGCTATATTTACCCAAGGACTCCCCATTTTTATAATCATTTTCCCGAAAAAAAATCCAACTTTTATCACCTCAACCATAACTCACTAAACGAAAAAATCTTCCTCAGTCGCTAACGAGCCTCTGTCACAGCTGCTCATGCTAATTTTCCGCGTACGGGCATATAAAACCGCGCGCTCTCTAGAACGGCTTGCAACCTGCGTCGGCGCGACAAACGTTAATTCCAGCGGTGTGCTCGCGTACACACTCGGCAATTATTCAGCCTCCATAACATCTTTGTCGTCGTCGACGACGGGAAACAATGCGCGCGCTGGAATGTTAAGTAGATTCTCCTTAGCGCGTATCTGTCGTGCACGATAAACCTCCTCCCACTATAAACTAAGTATCTACTCGACACAGAGAAAGAGAGAGAGAAAAAAAACGTCGTACCGCCCGGCAATTAAGTTGCGCGTGCGCGCTCGGCGCGTCCTCCTCGTTATACCCGCGCTCGTAGGTATATATACGCCTGTTTAAAGTTTCTTCAACTCGGAAACAACGTATGAGAAAAACTACCTCGCAAACGTTCCATAAGCTCGTCGGCTTGAAACTCCTCGTCTCTCTTTCCCAAGTAGCAGCTCGAGTGCGCGCGAGAGGCGAGGAAGAAAAAAGAGAGAGAGAAAAATATATATATCGCGAGCTAAAAGACTGCGAATAAAAGCAGTAGCGAACTCCTCTCGCAGAGAAAAAGAGATAAACAGGGAAAGAGGGTGGGGTCGCGCCACTCTCGGAAAAAGTTCCGCCTAACGTCTTGGAAGTGTCTCAAAAAGAGAACTCTCCTCTAAGTGTATCACATAGTAAATTTAGTTTCCCCTCTCCTCGCGGAAAATCCGCGCTCACACAGACAGAGAGATGCGCGCACAGGCTCCTCGGGGGAGAGAAAGAGAGATAACGCGCCGCCGGTCGGCCATCTTGGAAAAGATGGCGCCGGGCGTTCAAGCGAATCTGCGCCGATCAAACGGGGCACTAAGAGCCGCGCTTTCGCCCGGGTTAACTCGACGCTCTCCCTGTGTGTGTGTAGTTGAGACTGCCGACGCCCCGAGGTGGGTGGACCGCCCGTTCCAATCGATAGCGAGAGTGTGTATGTGTGTATTATACGAGGGTGCGCGCGCTTTTGGAGGATCGACCGACGGCGCGCGACTCCACACCCCCCGGCGGAGATACGGGAAGAAGAAGTTGGAACGATTGTTCGGGAGGCTGGAAGGTGTGGTGTTCGGGATAGATGATGGGATGATGATTTTAATTGATTTCAAAGAGCTTTTCTCGACTACTATTACAATTACTATTACTATATATATTCAAAATGTGATAAAAATTGTTTATTTTGATTTATATTTTTGGAATAAGATAAATTTAAAGTAAGATATTTTTCAACAATTAATTATCATTGACTATATAGATGATTATATAAGTATCTTATATAGAATATTTATAGGATAAATATTTTATTTTATACAGTTGAAACATTTTTATACGCCTAACTGCGGCGCAACTAAAAGTGATCCTATGAGAAACATAAAGAATCCATTCATCCTGTACCACCACATCCATACACATTCAAAACTATAAACCTCCATGATCATCCACCAAGAACAATCTAAATCCGCTCACTTACTCCGCAACGAAAAACACAAGCGATGCATCTTTCCACATCCACCACCACCCCCACCCATCAGCTGCTCTGCGCCCGCACGGGGGGATAATATGCGCTGCGGCGGCGGCGCATCTCTACGGCGCGACGTCTGCGCGGTCCAATCGCGCGGCGCGGCCAATCGTGGCTGCGCGAGGCCACCGCCGCCGCCAACAAAAGGACAGCAGGCGCAAAAAGCCGGCGCGAGCGCTCGCGACATCGATTGCCGCGCGAGATAGCACGCTGCGCGAGCGAGAGGAAAAGAGAAAGGGACTCGGGTGGAGCATTCGTATAGTGGGTTTCTTCGCTGCTGCTGGGTTTACAAGTGCGGTTGGAGGTTTTGAAAATGTTTGTTGATGTTTTACAGGATGAATTTGATTGTCGCAGGGTTGATGATGTTTTAGGAGGGTTGAGTGTATGTTAAATATTTTATTAATAAATTAATAAGATTTTTTTTATATACTGGATGGATATATTGATAATCCCACATCTATTTAAATGCGATCAAAATAAACTATTCTTTGTAGAAAAGAAATTTTTTTAATTCGATTTAAGTTCCTAGTTATAATTTATAAAAAAAACAATTAATGAAACGATTAAATGATTCAATATATCAACCAGAATCCATGCACATTACGTACATTATAAACGCTCTTATAAATGCAAAAAAGACATAAACTAAGATATGCAATTTTCTGCTCAGGTGGCAAGGAAAACAATCTCAAACGGCCCTCTTCGGACTCGCTGAGTTCGTCGCAATGTAAGAAGCAAAGGAAAGCGCGAACGGCGTTCACGGATCATCAGCTTCAAACGCTCGAGAAGAGTTTCGAGTCGCAAAAGTACCTCAGCGTGCAGGACAGGATGGAGCTCGCGGCGAAACTGCAGCTCACCGACACGCAAGTGAAAACGTGGTACCAGAACAGAAGGTATGTTCAAGTGAAATCGAGACAAAAATTTTGAAGTAATGATAAAAATTTAGTTTTTGGAAAGATTGAAATTTAAACGATTAAAAAAAAATTTATGGACATAGAAAAAGCAATCGAAAACATCGGGGCAGCGGGAGCTCGTACCGACGCGCCGCTCCACCGTAAAGGGGGTGACGCTCGACTTTCTGTCTCTCTCGCTCTCATGGCCACTGCTTGTGTACATGTATTTCGATTTTCAAGTTGCTTTTTCTCAGGAACTATTTTACTTGGACAATGATTTTTTTTAAATGAACATGCCATGACGAGATTTATACGATTCTGTAAATCTATACGAAATCTATACAAATATGGAATCTATATGAAACTTTTGCTATGTCAGAATAAGTATCGTGATAAGGTGACCAATATATAACTAGTGCTGCAAGATATAGCAAGATTAATCTTGATATTGTATTGTCTTGCCTCAATGTTCAAGACAATAATCGATACAATATTTATATAAGGTTTTCGATATAATATCAAGGATGTGGTATCAAGAATCTTGTATTGTCTGGACGTAACTTAACATTTTCTAATCGTAATAATTTATCGAAATAATCATAATAACAATGATGAGAGAAAAATTATCATGAAAAAAGGGGAGGATTATCATCTCTAACGAAATGTTCGAGTAATTAAAGGCTGGCGAGGTGATTGGCGACGCGCTCCAGCTCTCCTATATCCCCTTGGTCCAGCTTACTTAGGTACGTGAGGGCACAGGGGCGGGATGCGCCGCCTATCGGCGGCGCACGAACTAGACTGGTCGGCAGCGCATATGTAGCGGAAAAAATCAAATTTCAAATTTGGCATTTATTTATAATTGTATCGAAATTTTATTGCTTTTATATTAAACCTAATGTATTTGTAGGTATATTAAATTACGTTCAGTTACATCATGATTCTCAAAATTCAGTTAATTTGTAACTTAAAAGTTTCTTAAAATCAAGGACATTTTTAACAGTGAATCATTTAAAATGGTCTGAAACCCAAATATACGGGGCACGGGGGTGTGCGAGGTCCTTGCAAAAAAGGGATCTAGGAAATGTGCGACAGTGAACGAGTCAATTATTTAAAAAACTTACTCTTTTACTTCTGTGTGCCCTCCTCTTCTACGTGAACCTCGTATCCCCCCGGCTATTTGGGTTTAAGAATTTTTTAAGCGTTTAATAAGCGTCTGGCTTACTGTTGCATGTTTGCGTAACTCCAATATGAACAAGAATTTCAAGACAAGGAGATAACACTTTTCGTATTGACTGAAAAGACCAAGACAAGAGAGAAATTTTCAAGAATTTACAAGAGCAAGACAATATAAGTATAGTACGGAAATATCGTATTGTCTTGCTCTCGTGTTTTTCTCTGATTCTGTCAAGCTGGTTGTATAATACAACCAACTTGAAAGAATCAGAGAAAAACACACACTAAACTCAACACCCAAAAACCAACACGCATCCAACCACGAAAACCCACCTCATTAACCTGCTCAGCCTTAAAAATCATCGTGGTAGGTTTCCCCGCGTCCATGATCGATTGCGCCTAGACAAAGAAAACTCCCGCCACTATTTACCCAACGCGCTATCCCTCACTTCACTCCGGAAAAAGCCGCATCTATACCACGACCACACTCGCCTCATCATCATCATCATCGTCCTCTTCTACCTCCTCCACCTCCACCTCTTAGCTCCTGTCGCACGCACGCCAGTAGGCTGCCTTTGTGCCGGCAGTTGTCCGTGTCGAATCCGTAAATGGAAATCGCGGCGCGGCACAAAGAAGAAGTAGCCGGGACCCTCGAGTCCCTTGTTTACGCGCTTAAACGCCCCGCGCGCGACTTTTTACCCGCGCCGTCGCGCCGTTTAATCGAGAACGCGAGCGAGCGAGAGGACCATCGACGCGCGAAAAAAGCGAGGAGAATCACGCGAGATGGCTCGCTCGTTGTTTGCTAAGTGAATTTTTTTTTCCTCGAGAAGATTGACTGGGGGGAGGGAGAGATAGAGGCGCGCATTGATGAGCGCGAAATTCGGGAGATTTCGTGGATGCATTGTCGATGAATTGCCTGATGGAGTTTTTATACGGTGAAAAGCGTATAGGTGCTGATGGTTGCGGGTGTGGGGCAAAAAATTCGGGCCTCCTTTATTCGCCTGTTTAGATGATGGTTGTGGAGATCGGAGGCGTCGCGGTTATTGTCGTTCGATAAATATTTGCGGGTACACGAAGTGAAAGTTTTACAGTGAGAAAACAGTTATAATTGTGTTGAAAATTTTTTTTGAACTTTAACTTTTATTAATTGAATAGACTCTTTTATGACGGGAAACGACAGTTATACGCAGCATTTTCCCACGCGAAAGGGGTACAACAGACGCGGACCGCGGGCAAGATGAAAAATGACGTTCGAGATAGTTCATCGGCATTTCATTCCATCAACCATTACTTTTCACCATATTAATATACCTTCATAATCGATAGAAAATAATTAACCGTTTTTTCACCTTTCGAAAAAAAAATACCCCACAATAATTACCCCATTTACAAAACCATCCCAACCACCTAGTAGCCGACTCTCACTATTAAGCCGTACCCTCCCTCATCCTCCCGAAAACCCACCAACGACAGATGCAACACACACACAACCCCTCGAGAAAAAAAAACAATAACCCAGATTCACCTCGCTCCATAGCCAAAGAACAAAGGCCGGCCGCGTTAATTACCCCGGGTGTGTACGCGCGGGAATCCTCTCTCTCTTTCTCGTTTGCGCTAATCGCCGCGACGGCGAGGCGTCAAATCCGAATTTTCTCCGGCGCGCGGGAGGCGTGTGGTACACGTACCTATATATAGGTATATACAACTAGTACGGCGCGGCAGAAAATCGAAGCGAGCCGGCGAATCGCAGGCGCCACGAGATGACGCTGTAAAATCTCGGGAGCTGGAAGAGGAGAGGAGGCAGAAAGGAGGATGATATAGGTGGGGGCCAAAGGATGCCGCAATCAATTGCCCGCTTCGGCGCATGACGCGAAAAGGGAGAGAAAGAGAGAGAGGAGAGAGGGTACACGCCTACTTCTAATTAGACGGCACGACGTGGAGTTTCGGTGCGGCGTGTGTGTGTGTCTGTGTAGTGTTCGCGTGTGAATTTTTGGCTAGTCGTTTATTGAAAAAGTTAATAATTATGGGTATTTTTTTGAATTTTATTTTTTAATAGCTTAAACATTATGATGTTTTAGAATAACATTTCGAATAACTAATTTTGAATTGGAAGATATAATCATTCAAAAGAGCATGTCTGGGTCTTCTTACATTCCCCACATATCTTGTCCACACAAACCCTTACAGAAAAACTTTAACGATTAATTGATTACAAAATTCCTTCAGAAAAACCTCCAAATCCACAATTATATATCCCTCTTCAAAGCCCAAGCGCCGCTAACAACGCTATAATTTATTACACTCCGTACTTAAACTGTCCATCATAACAATCTCTCGAACAATACTCTCTCTCTCCTTTCCCCGCATCCACCACACTCACTCTCTTGGCCGCAATATTAACGCGCGCGCTGGCAATTTTCGGAGGCGCCGCGCGGCATCGATTGTTTTTCACGGTGCCGCGCTAATTACGGCGCCGCCGTCGCCGTGACTCTCGACTTTTTCGTGCTGGTTCCTCCAACTTTCTTTCTTTCTTCCCTCGCTCGCCCGGTCGGTCTTTTTCTTTTGTAAAGGAGGAATCGCTAATAAGCGTCCTCATGGAAACTGTCATTAAGGTGTCAATTATACGCCCGCGTGTGTAGTTGACGAGGTGTATAATGATATAGGAGCGACACGGAGGAGTTGAAGAGGAGAAATGATACAGTTTTTCGGACGTGCAGTATAGACGCGACGCGCGTCTCTTCTTTTTTCTTCGCTCTCTGGACGGCTGATGCTGCGGCTGTTCTTTTAATTTTGCCGCGGTATGGGTTTAAGAAAGCCCGTTATTAGGTCCGATCCCTTTCCCTTTTCTTTATATCCGTGTGTGGATACTTCGACTTCAAAGTTTGACTTTCGTAAGAAGCGTACATTTTTCACTCCAATCGTTTGTTTCTGTTGTACTATTCCCCGAGATATCGAAAAAACCCCCAGCTATTAAAAACTTTTAAAACCTTACAAAATCACACAACAATCACTAAGTAACCCACGCGTACCCATTTTCATTCATGATCTCCACCTCGAATTCCGGTGCATTAAGATCTCGACTGTTTACACAGACACTCTGAGAAAAAACGACCGAGTGAGAGAGAGAGAGATTACTTAATTTTAATGGCGCGCGAGCGGTTAAAAAGCTCGGCCGCCACGCGCGATAACGATCGCAACGACGCAATTTACGACTCCTGTCCTGCGCGCGCCTGCAGAGTGCATTAAAGCATAGGTATATATACGGGTATATATGGAGGAAGGGGAAACATTATTTCCACGTGTAAAATAAGCCGTCATCGCCCCGGCAGTAGAAACAATCGGAACCGTTCTCGGGACACTTCGGGTGTGTGTGTGTGTGTATAGTGCGCGAGATAAGCGAGGGGACACGGGAAAATTGGGCAACTCGATTCTTCCACGAGAACGGAGCCGCTGTGCGAGTGTCTCCTGTGGGGATTTTTCGAGGGGAAAATATATCGAGGGGACAGACTTTTTTTGTGTTACGATGTTATTTATTTGTGTTGACGGAAAATGAGGTTTGAACTTGTTTTGAAAATGTTTTCCCATCGATTTGTAAACTCGCCAAAACATCTTTATTTAATTTTGTATATAAGATATCTATTAATTGTCATAGGCCAAATTATTCTCTCAATTGCTATTAAAGTATACTTCAGTAAATTATTTATAGAAAAAACCTTTTACGGAAATACATAAAATTGCAGTTTAATGTCATCATTCAACTGGTTATCTATTTTATCAACGCAACAAGATCTCTAAAACGAAAGGCATAAAATACGTTTCACAATCCTTTTAAAATAAAATTCGAGCACAAGCGTGTAAGCCCTCTTCGAAACGAGAACAAAAAAGCCTATATCCACTCAACAAAAGAATTTCCTTAATTGAATGAAGATCTCACCCGCGCGGGTAACCCAACACCGACACGAGATCTCTCTCTCACTCTTCCACTCGTCCATTATCCATCCTTCTCCTCCTCCACCTACGCACATACCCTAATTCCATCCTCGACAATCGTCCAGATTACAATTCTCCTGGTCGTGTCTTGTCGCGTCGTCGTCCTGGAACGCACTTCCGGCGCCGAGTTGGCGCCGACCCGCTTGCACGCGCGCGCATGAGAGAGCAACAAAAGGGCCCTTGGGCCCCGTTAAAGCGTCACTAATTTTTCCCCTGTGGACCTCTTCTTAGGTCCTTCTTTCTCGCGCGTCGACGAAGGTGGCTGCGGGAATAAATTATCTCGAGCCGATGGCTGCGTGTGATGTGTGTAGGTTGTTGGGAGCGAATGAGAGGGAAAGAGCCGGTTTGGAACGCTCTTATCTGGTATCACTTAGTGATCCTTAAGGTTACGGTGAATTTGTATAGACGTGTCCGGGGTGTAGACGGCCTCTGCGGGCATAGAGGCGTGAGAAAATTAATTATGCTTGCAAATCTTGGATTATAGTTGTATTGGTTTTATATTTAATTTTTTTAATTATTTATTTTACGAATAAAACTAATACATTTTCAAAATGTATTTCATTTATTCGTAAGGTAGCTACTGGTTATATAATCCACTTACCGCTCACTAATCAACAATTTTTTAAACAACTGTAGTATCTTAAATTTACTCTGTAATCGATTAAAATTTAAATAAAATTCCTTTTATTTTTATATTTTAATTTGTTTTCTACCAAGATCTAAAAGTTAATAATTTCATAAATACTCGTTCAACTGCAACATCGCAAACCCCCAAGCCACATCATACCTCATACGTACACTCAATCCCTTACATCCTGCATGATCCACCTCCCTTCCCTCATCACGACACGAGTACAACAACACCATGAGACACACACCACCTCTTCAAATCGCTCCCCCTAATGACTCCTACATACAACTCCCTCGACACGACGAAAAAGCCAATAAAGCGCGCTCGCTCCTCCCGTGATTCGCGAAACGCTGCACTCGCGCTGCTGTCGCTCGCTCGCTCGCGCGATATTATAACCGTGAGAATGCAGGAGTAGCGCGCCCGCAGCAGCGGAAGAAGGTGCTTCTCGCTTCCCACGCTATTGCAAGCGGTGCGCCCGTGCGCAGGTTATAACTGCATCATAACGGATTCGCTTTGAGCGAGCGCGAGGCGTCGCGAAATTATTGTCAACTCGTCGCGCGTTGGTCCTGCGTTGCAAAGTTCTTGCGAGAAGCGAGGTTTTCGTAAGGATTTCGTTGCGGAGAAGTAGTTGTTGTTGCGAGTAGAGTTTTTTGGGGTGGGGTTGCGGAAAGGTGGTTATGGGTAGCGGGATCGAGGAGGAACGGTGGATTAGAGGTAAGGTGATGACGGTGACAAAGGTTTTTAGTTAATTATACAGTTAATGATGAAGAAATAGGGGGTAAACAATATGAAAGGGCTCTATATTGTGTTAATTGATGGTTAATCTTGTACAATAGAAAGTAGGGTATAAACGAAGCAATCGCTTAATTGCATTTTACACATTTAAGCGTAATTTCATACTCTAAGAACCATGAACTTTACTATTATTGATGAGTATCAAACGTTGAATTTACAATATCCAAGTATTTCCAACCACCTTCCAAATAATTCCCCTCTTGATCACCTCAACACTCGTCTACCTGAAACTAGACCACCCAATCCTCTCTCACCCATCACACACTCTGCAACGCGCGGGAAATCGCGTCACCGCACCTGCACCGTCACTATATATATGCGCCGCGCAATTTTCGTGTCTACCCACATTTCGCATTCGAGGTCGCGCTCTATGCTCGCATCCACGAATTTCGCGCGCTCGAGTGTGTGTGTAGTACAGCTATATAGCAACTCCATCGTCGAACGAGGCTAATTGGGATAGTAGACCTCCGGCACTAGTGGTATATAACGAGCGCTCCCGCGAGAGCGCAATAATGACAGTCCGATATGTAGATAAGAGCCGCGCTGCTACTACTTTCGACGTTTCGCGTGATTGTTATTTATATTCCCGCCTCGCTTATTATTCGCGGCTAATACACGGCGGAGCGTCACGCGAGCCGCCTGTGTCTTTTGTAGAGCGAAGAGAGTTTATGTGCGGGTGTGTGTATATACGCTTTCGATGATTGCTTTATCGCGCCGCGGCAGCTATTCTTTTGTCGATGGGTGGAGCGAGGAAGATAGAGCTTTCTTCTTTCGTGCGGCGCTGCATGCCACGCAGTTGGCTTCCTTTATTTTTAATGCTACGTGGGAATAACGGCGCGGATTCCTTAATGAATTTTCAAATTAAAGTAATTTTCGAGTGAATAGAGTATTGCGCGAGTTGTTGGTTTGTACAGAGCTTGGCGAGAGAGTTTGGTTATAAGTTTAATTAGGTTTTTCTTTAATTAGATTTCGAATGCGGAGAATTTTAGTTCTGTGTAATGTCGTTAGTCGGTGTAATGAAGTTGTGGGAATTCTTATATTTCTTTCCAATATTACTTTGCATGTAAAAGTCATTAAAAAGTCGGTTGGGAAAGGACTATAATTTAATATATTATAGATAAAAAATTAATTTTACGAATTATTAAGCCTAAAAGATATCATTAAAAAATTAGAAATTCATAAGCAATCAATCATTGGAAACCTATCCACTCTTTCTATAAATCAATATCCCTTCTTTAACATTTTCTATCGAGTCAAAAAAAACGGCATTATCCAGTCAATCATGAAATTAATATCTCCATTCAATGCAAATAAGCCTATAACATTTATCCCGAAAACAAACTTCACACGTCAACTGACAAACAACCAACCAACCACTCAACTTCGTACACAAATCATTCACAACGCACTAAAAACTGTCGCAACTGTATACCATCGCTACTCCCTTAACTCTCTCTCCTAAACTCGTTCTCTCTCCCAGCACAATGTCGCCTTGCGTTCGGCACAAACTCGCTCCTAACCGCAAAAGAGCAAGCGACGCACGCGCTATAAGCTGCCGTGTGCAGCCAGCCAGGTAATAATTCGAAAAATACAGCAGTAGCAGCAGCCCCTCGCTAGCACCGTTACGCGATTGTCGCGCGCGCGCGGGCCATTATAAACGCATTAACGCGCGTGTACGCGTCCGAAAAATTTTTCAGCGACTGAAACGGCCGATGAAAAAGCGTCGGTTTTTCCCTTGCGACGTGTATAGCGGGCGTCAGGTGTGTCCCGTAATGGAAGGGGGATGTTTTGCGGCCGCGCGATGACGGCGCGTGGGAGTGCGATGATGATGGATGTGCGCTCGTGCGCCGAATGTCGCGTTTGACTTTTCGTGGGATATTTAGGGGGTTATATACGCGCGCGTGAGGGTAATTAAGTCTTGTGTATATTTTTCAAACGACTGCTGTTTGCCCTTTTATATAGTCGTTCTTGGTTATTATTGTAACCGGTGTTGATGGAAAATTTCCACTGACTATTATAATAAAATTAAAACCCGAAAAAAAAACAAAAACCCCGTCTACATCCCCTTAAATTACCGATTAATCGTCGCTCGTCAGAATTTCCCTCCGATGAAACATGCACACTACATTCCAAGACCTTTTCCATCCACAATAATTATTGTGGGTATGTCTGTGTGTACTTATCATACATCTTTAATCGGCAACGATTGATTTTCCAATTAATCCAGAAAAGCGACTCGACGGCTTAGGTCACCATGGCGGATCGCGCAGCTATTAGGGAAGCCCCGCGTGAAACATTCATGGCGCGCGAAAGGGTGCGATGAACGGGCACGACAGGTCGTTTTGCCGCAGTTCTGTAAATACATATATAAGGGGACCAACGCGGGAAAAGAGATCGATCATCGGTGGGATATATAAGTTAGAGAAGTGGCACCCCTTCGGAGGCTGCGAGGTGTACACGCACGATCGAGCCGGAGTGGTTGGGTATCAATTTTTGATGATTCGTTTGTATGTTCTTAGGATCGTGTTTAGGGCTGTTTTCTTATTTATTTGATGGAAGTGTGATGTAAAAGCAAATGTATCGATAAATTATAAATAAACGCACATTTGTGGTTAACCGAAATTCCTTACGTTCTCTTGTGTTTATAAGACAACCCAAATATTGTCTATTTTCCAGCCACTTTTTACAAAGAGCTCATTAGAATATTCAAACGCGTATAGCAGACGTAACCCGTCATACGCACCGTTATAAATGATCCACAGAACCAAAACCTTCGAACGCAATTATTCGCAAAGCATGAGCATCATTACTAGCGCTCGTAAAAATTCCCATACAGCCTCGGAACCCCGCACCATCACGATTTTTCACTTTCCACTGTATGTTCATACCTCTTTCGCCGCAGCCGCCGAAAACCACCGCACACTTGGCCAGGTCTCGCGTCATCGTCTCTCTCTCTCTTCTCTTATTCATCGCCTCTTTCGTGCAACCCTTCGCGTAACGCCATAAATCAATGCGCCACAAAAGGGCGAACACGGCAATTAAGGGTGTTTTCGAGTACGTATACGCGCACGCACACTATACTCACTCGAGGGGGTATTAAAAAGCATTACTCATCACATAATCGCGCGAGCGCACTCGCTTTTATCTCCTTTGAGAGCGAGAGAGAGAGAGAGAAACTGCATTGGCCATGGCGCTAAACGTCGACGGGCGAAAAATGAGAAATGATTCGGCGGCGCTGCTGCTTAAAATTCATGAGCGACTTTTAGTGCGCGCTTGCGGCCGCGATTGTCTGATGGCCCAGATATATTCGGGGCCCCGGGTTCTCTTTGATTCGCGCGCAAGGCTGATGCTTTTTTTTTATGTAACGTACGCGCGTATACTCGCTCGTTAAGAGAAGGTCTCTCTTATATTAATTGTCGAATTTCTCGCTCGCGCGGTCGCGGGGCCAATAAAAGTCGACGACGTAATTCGGGTCACGAGACACGATATTCTTTCGCCAGCCGCGCGTACACAATAACCCCCTCTTGACGTTTATAATCATTAGTCAAAATTATGTCTGCGTGCATGTGTGTGTATGTGTATACTTATTGAAAGCGACATAGTTATGTAAATCGCGAGCCGCATGATTGTATAAATTGCGATGCGCAGCCGGTCGGTAGCCGCGTGTATGATTAAAAGTATATTTTGCCATTGGTT
This sequence comes from Torymus auratus, assembly GCA_900474315.1. Lineage (NCBI taxonomy): Eukaryota > Metazoa > Arthropoda > Insecta > Hymenoptera > Torymidae > Torymus > Torymus auratus. The sequence goes on along the minus strand of UXGD01002624.1, from coordinate 9,218 downwards.
ATACATATTATATATATAAATATCTATGCATATCTATATATCTATACAGTGGGACAACTTTCTTCCCTCGTAATTAAACGCCCTTAATTCAGGCGTCGAACTGAGGAATTATTAATTACGATGAGCTCTGTCAATGAGAATTGAATACGTTGCGGTGGTATAGAGAGGGAGAAGTACATCCGGTCGGGCATGGGTTTCGTGGGCATAAGAGCGTGGATAATGATCGGTTGCAAACGCGAGTTTACTTCGGAAGGGCTTAACGTTCCGTTGATGAGGAATTTCATGTTTTTACAGAGGGGCAGTTGCGTGTATTATGCCTGCGCTTTCGAGGAATTAACGTATGTGATTCGATAAATCTCCCGTGGTTGTGGCGGTATGATTTTAACGATTTTATAAGGTTGCATAAAAAAGAATATGCATTTGATTATACGAATTTCTAGGTTGAATATATTTGATTTTAATTAACGTGTATGATTTTCATAACTATACGATGTCTTTATGATAATAATTTCAAAATTGGATGAATTCCAGACGTTCCAAGCATTCTTCTCAAACCCATAAATTCATAAGAATTCTGACAATACGCATATATCTTTTATTTATATACAATCAAGCGAACACATAATTAAAAAAATTAGAAAGTTATAAACAAGCACTATCGTACACCAATCAACCTAAATTCGTCCATAATAAAACAACCTCCACACCGCATCAAAATTCCACGCCACGGTCAAAGCCTTTCACGCGATCTCCCTTCAGCCTCCTCCACCTCTTGATTGAGCCGCAAGAAAGGGCGTCGCAACGGCAAACCGTCCCATCACCATACACCGTCCAACTACAAACCGAAGATCCCCTATCGAGCCTCGCGATCGCGAGCCCGCAATTTTCCGCGGCATTATATTCACAGACTACGCGATGAGCGCGTGATGTTTCGTCCGCCCTTTCCATTTCCTTGCGCGCGCGCCGCGCTCATGGCATGATACGCGATGATTAGGCCGCGGCGGCGGCTGAGCCTCCACGGGCTATTTGTTAGTATAATAAGGGCCGCCGCTGCCGCTGTGGTAGTAGCAGCGGTGTGGCCAGCGTTATAACCACTTGGCGGCACGCCACTCCGTTTTAGCGTAATTGTCCCAGATCTGGATTTACATACGCGAATGGCGGGTGGTGAGGGAGAGAAAAGGGGAAAAGAGAGAGAGAGACAGCGTGAATTCGAACGCGTGCGGGGAATAACGTTGAGTGTTGGGCGGCGAGGGTGGTACCGTTGTAAAGTGCAAAACTGACGGCTTTTAGGGTTGGCGATATCGTATATATTTCTACGGAGGTTTATATAATAAATAATCCTTCGTGGTGTTGTTTTGATCGTATTATAATATATGATATTTTTATGACGAATCGTGTGAATATGATATATCATTTATAGTTTTTTATTACGAAAACTCGCATGAATATATAACCAAAATTAATATTTTATCCGAAACATCGTGTAAATATTACATGGAAAATCAATTCAGCGACGCGTATCAATATCCTATCGCAAATTATTCATACATAATTCGCTCCGCTACATTCATATATCTCGGAAATTATAACACGAAATCTCCACCTGCGCGATATATATAATAAATTACACAAAATCTTCCGGCCATCACGTCGATCCGTATTTGCTCGCTGTGCGCACAGTACACGGCTCGGCCTACCTGTTACCTGGAGTATCGACTTACGAGCGCGCGAGCAAACACGAGGGAGTGAGAGAGCCGTATCGACGAGGGCGGGGCGGACTCCAAACGCGAATGCAGCATGTATATATATAAAGCAAGCTACCAAGGCCGCGACTTTTACATTTTCGGCGGTGAATTTGGGCCGCGGTATTGATGAACGCTGGCGTATTATAACTCGGAATAGAATGGATATTATACTCTCTAAATTCGAATAAGTGAATATTCACTTATACGAAGTGAATTTTCACTTATTTGATTTTAGAGGGTAGGTGTAAATTTGTGTTTTAGGATTATGTATAAGTCGTCGGTTTGCATTTATTATTAGAAAAATGCTATAATAGAAGCCATTTAATACTTATACATTATACAGAAAAAGTACATCTTAACTTTCTTTTAGAAAATTCAACAACAACCCAGTGCACCACAACCACCACTCATGATTTACCGATAATTCATCCATCCCCTACACACCCCACCAACAAATCTTATATCTCGCTCCCCGGATTACGCACGCTCACCATCAAGACCCTCCCTCCTTGCGGAAAAGGAATATTTGTAAGGCATTACGGTGCAGCAGCAGCGACGACGGCGTATATACACACGCGGATGTGAAAGGGACGACGGCTGTACTTACGTGCGCGCGCGCTCGTGCCGAATTCTCATAAATTGTACGCGCGCAGATAGGAATCGCCCGGCGCTGAATTATTTTATACGACCGGCCGCGTACAAAACAGTCTTATATATATATAATACACGCGGGCAGAACGATTTCGGCTGCTGATAGCGCGGCGGGGTAAAAATTAACTTTCATAAGCGCGAATTTCGCTCCTTTTCCTCAAACGTTCTCGTGTGCCGCGGTGTTAGCAGCGATCGGTGTGCTCGAGTTCGTAATGTCTGCGTTTTGTAAATCGTTGTTGTTTTTCTTTCTTTCTATTACGCGATAGACGTCGGGAGATTACGAAATGCTAATCGTTAGATAAGAAACATAACACTCTTTTCGTATAATATACGTGGTAATTGCTACATTATAGGTTGTTTATTTAGCGTTACTTTGAGTTATACAATTAGCAAGCACAATCCAAAATATTTAATCTTTCCAATAACATTTTTTTTTTCAACTATAATTTTACGTCATATACAACTGCAATGACTAACCGCACCTCATCCTCTTCTGATTCCAGAACGAAGTGGAAACGCCAAACGCTCGTTGGCTTCGAGATCATGGAGGCGGGCAACTTCGCGGCCTTCCAGCGTCTCTACTCGGCGGCTGGTGTGCCAGCAGCTCATCCATCGGCCGGTCCATACTGGCCATATCCAGGCGCTGCTGCGGTAGCACATCACGCTCAAAACGACTTGCTCTACCGACAAGCAGCCGCCGTCACCCTCCAGAAACCCATGCCCTATCGGCTTTATCCCTCACCAGTGATGCTACCCGCCGGTCCGAGTTCTCACCCACTTAGCGGCCTCGTCTCCAGCACGACGCTCGGTGGCCTCAACAGCCTCAACAGCGGATACTACAGTAGGGACAGTCCCACGTCAGAAGCACACGAACAGCAACAGCAGCAACACCAACATCAGCAACAACAGAGGCCGGGAGGCTTGGAACTGATGCAACGGGAGAGGAGCAAGAGCATGGAACGAGGGTCGCCGTCGGGACGCGAGAATTCCGACACGCCGACGAGCCTGAAGGCCGACAGCGACGACGAGAGCATACACGACGTCTAAACATACACACAGATCCTATATGTGTATATCGTATAATGATCGAGCGTTCGTTCGCGGGGGTGCCAAACACAGAGGGAGAGCGATCACGTGCGTGTGTAATATCGCGAGGAGGAGGAGGAAGTTCGCGTTTACGGGAGGGAATTAGAGAGGAAGTGACGGAAGTGACTCGAAAATACGGGAGAGAGAGAAAGAGAGAGGAAGCGTGCTGCGTATATACAGCGGCCAGGATGCGTCGTGCGGTTAACCGAGTATGTGTGTGTGTCCGCGCACTTCCGACGGGGGGCCACACGGGGATGCGCGCCGCGCGTGGTTGTGTATATCGTTTACAATTGTCTCGAGAATCGAACGGAACGGCCGGAAGGGGTTATATATACGGGAGTTTTTTGATTTCGGCCGCGGTGAGTGAGTGTTTTCTTGCCCGTCGGTTGTGTATACCAAAGGGGAGTCAGCGAATACCGTTGTTTTTTTTCGAGTTGGAGCTCTGTGTGTATACGGTTTTGCGGTGAGATTTATGGGATGGACGGGTCGGCGATCGCGGAGGTTACGTTGAAGAATGGAAAAAGTCCGAAAAACGTATATGTGTGTACCGGAGACGGGTTATCGCAGCTTTGATGGTTTCTCTCGGATTAAAAGACAATTTACGATTGTTATCGAAATTCGACAGTCACTCGCGTTGATTTCGTCGAGATGGAAAGAAGAATATAAGCCGCTAAGATGTTTCAAAGATCACGCCTGATGCACGTATGATTCTATTTATAGACTACGGCAGAAGAAAAAAGAAGCCTCGACAAAGCCGCGCGTAACAACACGCGCAGGAAGCAAAACACGCCTACAATGAGGCAGCGTCGCCAACGCAAATCCGCAATTAATATGACATTAGCGCGAACGCGAGCTCTTTTCGACTACGACTGCAGCGAAATCCTTTCTTTCTCTTTCTCTGGCTTCCTCGAGTAACGACCGTGGAAATTTCGCGACGCGGTTCGACGCCGGGGGGCATTAATTAGACCCTTGCCCGTGTGCCTCCTCGCATTTATGCATACACTCATACTTGTACATATGTCCCTATACTTCTTTTTATCCTCGTCGTCCTACCCTTGTTTTTCACACTTTCTCTCTCTCTCTCTCCCTTCTATCTCCTCATGGTCCTTATTCTTTTTTGTATATCTTATTATATAGCGCGAGTGCGATTATACATATAAATATAGAGCATAATAGTTTACGTGTACATGTACGACGACTTAGCTGATAAGCTTTATTTATTAAACGAGAGAGCGATTTATGCGTGCGTGTGCGTTGATGAATGCGCAGATGATGATTGTCGTTACATTCGTGGCTTTTTCTTTCGTCAGATCATGTGCAATGCCGTCGCGCCCGACTGTTGTTCTTTTATAGCAAGAGAGATGCTATATCCCGGTCCTTGTAAATATTATGCGATTATGGTTTCCTCTTTGTTTCTTCTTATTCTTCTTTCGTTTTTTGTCGTATCGATGGGCGTTCGCACTCTTTATGTAAAAAAAAATGATACGTGAGAGAACGGTGTGATTGGGCGCTTGTGTGTGGACTCCGAGTAGGGATACTTGTAACGTTTAAGTATGTACACAGACCCACGCGTAGAAAGAGAGAGAGAGAGAGATAAGTGGAAGCGGCGATGACCATGTAGACATGACATTCCTTGCGCTTAAGTTTTTCGTATTTATATAAGGGGATAAACTAGATGAGTCTTCTGTAGTTGGTTTGGAGAGAGAGGCGAAAGAATGGAGTGTTTTTGTTCGAAGAATACGTAATGACAATGTCACTATATTAGTGAACGCTTTTTTTACGAACCCTTGCGAGGATAAACACACACATACATGCGCTGGATCATCGGCACAGTGAAGCGAGCTGTCAAAACTCCGTAAAATGAAAAAACAAAAAAAAAAAAAGAAAAGACAAATCCTAACTGTCAGTATCGATTCCTTCTAGCGACGATCTTCCTGAAGCGCGCGTACAAAGTATCGAATTTTTGTTCTCACGATCAAGCCACGTGGAAAACGTGTCGACGGTGGATGTGGCTCTCGAAAAGTCAGTCCATAACCCATTATATAGATTATATCCAGGCTCGAATTTCCCCGAGGGAGATGACAGTAGAGGAACGGACAGTTTTCCGGCGTTCGATAGACGGGAGAGTACCAGTATTATGAATGTATAAAATTACCTAGATTTTATCGAAGAGAAGCGTGCATGTGCGAGAGTGCGTGAGTTAATTATATATGCGCGAATGTTGTGGTGCGACCTGGTCGACACACTGAAAAGTCCGCGTATATATATTATGTAGGAGAAAAAAACAACCGGCGGTTGGCGCGAGATATTGCTCTTTTGTAAGCCGGTTCGATATTAAACGTTATAACGTTCCCCAGGCAGCAAGAAAAAAAAATATATAGTGAATCCATGCTTTGTAACATAATGTCTGTATAGCAAAAGATATATGGAAAATATATTATACTGAATTTACATGGCCCTTGTTTTATTCGTTATTTATCAAACCTGATAACATATACCTCATCCTTTCCTTTCTGACATATTATTACATTAATTACATTTAGAAGAAAAACAAGAGTTTGCTACAAATATTACTCAAACTTGAAAGTTACATTCATATAATCTGATATTAAACAAGCTAATTATAATAATACAACTATTTTTTGGGATTAATTCAATAGTGCAATAAATATCCTTCGAGTACAACATCAATCTCGCCGCACTCAACAAAAATCACTAAGAAATCTACATATGTCGTGTTTGACACTGTTACCAATGATGTTCGCGTCAAACGAGTTAATACAAAATTTTTGTTCGATTCGCTTAGGCTGTAGACCGTCGATAAAATCATCCATTGCCATGGATATATATGTAAAGGCGGCAAAGTGCCTTTGTCAAATGAGATCAAAAAGTCATTTGCGCACGTGATGTCAGGAGCGGCGAATGAAATACTTAATTCCGACAGATCTCCGCGCATTAATGGCTCTTTCATCTCGCCGCGTCGCGAGATTAGCGTGCGTGACAGCGCGCAACGCGGTGCAGTTGATTTAAAGATATTCGGACGACCGAGTGAGCTGCGTGTAAATCCTTCGAAATTTCATCTTTTACACGGTAGAAAAGGAGAAACGCTCGCTTGAGTAAATGTGGACACGTGCGGTTTTTGTCGGTCGCAAACACGGGAATCAGGTGAATTTCGGGTACGATTATTTCCTCTTAAATGTCTTGAAGTTTTTATTTGCAAATGACTGTCCGGGTTTTGTGGAGTCTGACGTCAATGACTTCGCTTAAAATTATACGCGGTCCACAAATTGTAACGTTGAATTTTCGCGTTGAATATTGGTAGTATCGAATTTGTCATGAATTTATTTTAATTTAACAATATACACAAAGACAAAACATTGTTAAGATAATAAATATATAGTATTATAAGAGATTTTGTGCATAAAAATTAATCGATTCATAATAAAGATTAATAATAAGGTAAAAATTACCATAATTAGAACAAAAATAACCGTCCTCTTGCCACCTCTATTTGGTTTCTATAAATATATATATCAAAGGGAGCGGCAGCGCCCTGCTTGGCGAGTATTTAAATAATACTACCTTTATTAAATGTCGCTGCCGTCTCGTTAAATTTTTTCGGTCAGTAATAATTTAAAACTCCTTTTTAATGATTTATGATAGTACGAGTGCCGACGGATTCCCTGCATTCAGGCGTTGCAATAACACTTGTCATTATCAAGGAATGAGTGTAAGCCAAAAGGCCGAAAAGCTATGCTGATGAAAACGTTCTTTAACGTGCGGGATTGTGTATGCCACCTAGTGGGTACGAGCGGTAGTCGCGAAGCGATCCGATGCGCCTGCGCAGGCCGCAGCAGGACTAAACTGACTTATGGCGCAAAAACGTTTGAACAGTTAGAAAGATCTCCTTAGTATTTTCTAAAATATTCCATTAAATAAATTTTATATAATATAATAAATTAAATCTCTTTTAAACTAATTAATCATATAAACCATTTTTAATGCTGCGGTAAAAATTTCAAATATATAAAGGCTATTGCCGGTTAATATAGTAAAAAAATGCCTCAGTTAGATTTTCCTTAGAGACCGGTACTACCAAAATTGTTATAAAAAAGAGAATTGTTAAATATTTCGTTGATTTCCTGCCCCCAACCTTACCACATAACCTCAAAAAAGTATTTTACTTCACTAAATTTTCTTTATTTTATTTCTCGGGCTCTAACAGGACTAGCGTATCAATCAAAGATACATTTTTGAATCGTAAATGCACTATCTCATGCCCATCTTCAATGAGTGTAATAAGTGATTCAAATTTTAAGTCAATAAATAAAATAGTTTTTGAGGTATTATTATATTTGTTTTTGTGGTATAATTATATTTCAATGGTATTTTAGAGTTTTTTTTTGTTTAAAACATTAGATTGTGTCAAAATTGATGCGCGTAGATTATTTTGATTTTTTCATATAATAACCTTTTTTTTATAAATAATTCTCTGCAGCGTGATCATTATTTTCAGAAAAAATGTTAAAATACATCCTTGGTCATGCACACAGGTATCGGTAAATATCATGAATTTTCAGTGCAGTGTTTTATTGATCGCTTTCAATTTCGATTTTAACATTCGCGAAAATAATAAAATACATAATCTTTTTTGGCGCCTTGATCATTTCCTTACTTAATCCGCCTTTGCCAGCTGTGCGTACAGCAATTTAAAGATAATCGTTTACTCGATACCATTTCGACGTATCTTTCGCCTTTTTACCGAGCAAATTGAACAATAAAAATTTTCATAATTGGCGTTTCTAAAAATTCGCAAATCCTGTAACGACAACAATAAAAGTCAACCTCCACCTCATTAACTAACAAGCCCATATGCATACCTCATCCCCTCCACTATGCGCATATATAACAATACCCGAACGAGTTCCACTTGAGCTCAACCTCGTTCCACAAAAACAAGCAAAAAGCACATAAGTACCCTACCTACCTACAAGCTCACGCGCGCGTGCGCGCATCGTGAAAGCGAAGCGTGACAGGCAACTTAAGCCTTAATCGTATTTGCTCATTTCCGTCTTTTCGAAGAAGACGAGGCAGCGGCGGCGGAGGAACGAGCGAGCAGAAAGAGGCGCGCAATTACCGCGGAAGGAAGGGGTTATTTTATTCCTATTAGGGTAAAACGAGTAGCCTCGGTGTACCCCCAATTACGAGATATTAATTTGGGGCCCCCCCATTAGCGAAAGAGATGGCGGCGAGGGCGCGCGAGCGCGAGCACTAACGATTTTTCCAGAGCGAGTTCGGCTGAGCGTGAAGCGCGAGTGCGTATTATGTATACGGCCGACCGCGGTATTGCAAGGAATATTCGTCAAAGTCTAGGAAGCTTTAAGGCTATCGTTGTGGGAGTTATTTTCTGGGTTTTCGTTGTTTTTGATGAGGTGAATTTTGTCAGCGATTTGGATATCTGAAAATAATAGAAAAACATTATAAATTAAACAGTTAATTATTTTCTATAAATTAGCGACCCCATAAAATGTTATATCTAACTGCTACATTATAGTAAAATACAAAAAATTAAATAAAAATGTTATATTTTAATTTAATTTTTACGTTCACATTTAATGTTTGTAATTAAAAATTGATTTCAAGACTAATATTTTTAACAATTGTTTAAAAAAAAATAAATAAATTTGAATCATTTCAAATCTTTGTAAAAAATTAAATAAATTGATAATTCACATT
>UXGD01002623.1:0-17068 GCA_900474315.1 Torymus auratus | reverse complement strand
ACATAATATATGTTCTTAAATAAATATCAGATTATCCTCACATCAAGCAAATCTACCCTTCTGACCCTAATCTCATGTCAATCATCTCATCTTACTAAACGCATATTACCTCAAGCTCTCGATAAAATTACAAACCCTCTCCCCACTCCTACAAAATCAATGCTCTCCCTACCTTTGCGTAGTCTCGGCCTCGGCGGCGCGTTCGGTTCTATCTTGCTCCTCGAGCGCCACGAGTCGTCTCTCCAGTTCGTGCTTCTCCCTCAGCACGATGGTCCTCTCCTCGTGCTCGTTTTCCAGCTGGGCCTCGAGGGCCTTCACCTTCTTCATCGCACTGCCACGTACCTCCTCGAGCTCCTCGTCGCGCTGCTGCATTTCCTTGCGCATCTCCTTACGCTGTTGCTCGATGCTCATCTCGAGCCGTAGCTTCGCCTGCTCCAGCAGCTGCACCTGACCTGCCAGATCGTCCAGCTCTTCTTCTTGGTCCTTTACCTTCTTCTCTAGCTCATGCTTAGCCTTCTTTAGCTGGGCGACCTCTTCCTCCGTCTTGCCGCCGAAGGTGAGCTCCTCGAGCTCCTGGGTAATCGTGTGCAGGCGTTCTTCTTTAAGTTCGATTTCGAGTCTCGCGTCCTGGGAGAATGAAGGTTGAAGTTTAGCATTGGGTTTGGTGCTGTTAAGCATTGTTTGTGATTGTTAGGAATTATAGGATAGATGCTTACGCTCAAGTTTTGTTCGATCGTATACTTCTCGGCGATCGCGATCTCTTTCTCACGAGCGAGTCGCTCGCGCTGAGTTTTTTCTTGTCGTAGGTCGTCCATCAGGTTTTGTGTTTCCGAATCAAATCTAGAAAATAATATTTGTTACATAAAACAAATAAGAATAAAACGCAATTATACCCTTTTCCTTAAAAAGGCCGAGAAATTTCATTTTTTCAAGTACAATACGAATGAATCTATACTGCACTTTTGGCTAAAAGTAAAAAGCGAGCCAAACGGAAGAGACCCGTTGCAGCAACTCCCCCGTTTTTCCATCCTCTCTCTAACCCAATCTCTCAAGATCCCCGACAATCTAAAAAGCCGTATACCCCGACTCTCTAATCACGCGAACCCTCTTTCTCTTCCTTCCCACCCACATCCTTCCCTCCTTATACCTCCTCCTTGTTCGCGCGAAAATCAGCAAACAAAAGAAACTGCACTCACTTCCGCTGCTTCTTCTCGAGCAGATTGTTCCTGGCGGTCTGTTCCTCGAGCAGCAGCCGCAAATCGTGCATCTCCCCGTTGAGCTTCTGCACGCGTCGCTTCCACTGGCCGACGACCTGGCGCTGTTCCTCCACCTCCTCGTATGCGTCCGCTAGCTGCGTGTGCGAAAGACAGAAAGAGAGAGAGATTTGCATTTAAACGAGAGCACATGTATGTAACGAAACTACGAGGACGTGTGTTTGAATACCAAATAGAACGCGTGTGTGCAATTAAATTATAATTGAAGCGCGCGCGCTCGCTTTGTTTATTGAGAAGTATATGGTTTAAAGCGGGTCGAGTGTGCGCGGGGTTTTGTTACGCTCGTTTTTTGGGTTATAGAATGTAGACGCTGGTAGGTACAGTTAGGAATAATATTCGTAGTAGCACTGCGAGAAAAATTGTTAGGCGAGATGAGTGTACATATATGTTTCAAAAATTGAATTGTTATTGCCGTGCGCATACTCTTGCGCTCGATATAATTCAAAGTTTAATTAATTTAATGGAAATCGCGGTATTTAATAAACGAAATCCCAATTATATAATTTTAATGTGTGCGCGCACTTATAATATATACAAAGCGGTAAATGATTATTAAATTTATCATTAAATTAATCGGAGAATTCAAAAGTTTCTATAATTGATTGTCAGAAAGCCATAAAAATCTCATTACGCCCGATGAATCATTTTTAAACTATGTATATATATATATCGATATATTTTATTTCAAACTATTCAATTTACAACCATAATAGCACCGATCCACCGAAGTATCACTTTCAAGATATAAACATCAACTATAATAGACGCGAGACTAAACTTTATCACATCAACGGCACTTATTAACACCCCGAAAGCTAAACTTTCACTTGAATTCACAACGACTACGTTAACCAATATACACGCGAGTGATGTTCGATCGGGGTTCAACGAACCGTCAAATATTTAATCCAATTCCCGGGCGCGGGCGTTCAGTTCATCGTCCTTCTGTCCCTCTCTCGTACAACTGTAATTTATTTCTGCTCTTATAATGTATACAAAAATAAACGTCGCGCGTTATACAATTGGCCGTATAGTCACTTCCATATATATCCCGCGCCTAATAGTTATATACCCCCGAGGTATTGTGCAATATGTATGTATACACCGCGCGACATATACGTACGCGTAATAAACAGAGGATGATGAGCAACCGGTCGCCTATGTACATTCGATCCTGCATATATTACAAGAGAAATGAATTATACAGTTACACGCGATTATACCGCCGATTATTATCATAATGCAATCGGCATCAGATATAATCTTTCACTTATCGAATTGATATCGTCGACTCAATTACACAATCGGCGCGTATATATATGAACGATTGTATATATATAAGAAAAGAAGTTATATCAATTACTTGCGTGTCGATTCCGCTATATCCTACCCTCGTACTTACTCTCCGTACACTGACACCACTCCGAAATCCTCGTCGACAACAATGATATCAAACATATCATAACAGACGGCGAAACACACTTCCCCCACTCACTCACCTTCTTCTCGAGCTGCTTCTTGAGCCCGACCAGCTGCTCGAGGTCGTCCTCGTGCTGCTGCGCCATCTTCCGCTTGGTGAACTCCAGCTCCCTCATCGCGTGCTGGTACCTCTGTTTGTAAACGCCACCGTCCTCGCCGTCTTCCGCGTCGGAAGCCAGTCCATTTAAATCAGCCGCTCTGGCGTAGAGGAGCTCCATCTCCAGTCGCTCGGATTGCTGTTGGAGGGATTTGTTCACCTCGCTTATATCCTGGAGCTCGCGCTCGAGGCGAAGACGCTCCGATTGCTCGGCGTCGATGCGCTCCGCCGCGAGGGTTGACGTCGAGTGCTCCTCTGCAAAGTCCGCCGTCATCTCGCTTAACTGTGGAGGAGAAGAAGAATATTGCGAAATGTTAAATAGATGAGGCGTTTTAATTGCCCGAGTTAGGGCTGATAAGGTTGTGTATGTATGTATGACAGTAGCGGAGGAGAGTGGAGAAGTTGGTTTGGATGATGTCAGGTGGGATTTTTTTTTTTTGGAATTTAGAATGTGTAGATAAAATGACAGCAGTAGGTGTCTGTTATCGGGAGGGACATTAAAAGTGCATTTTTTTACGGCGGCTGTAGCGCTTGTGCAAGATAGGAAATGCAATCAAGGTTAGCTTAAATCGTTAACTTTGTTGCGTTTGTCCTGGTATGTGTGTTTGACATTAATGTGCAGCCATGCCGGATTTATGTAAATTTATAGTATAATTTATAGAAATAAATTAAATTATGTTTATTAATTGTGAAGTTTTGAAAATTAAAAAAAAAATAAAAGCATGCGGTGTATTATTATAGGTGTAAAAATAAAAAAATTAAAAGAATGAAGGGATAACTTATGGAAAAACACGGAAAGATAAATGCGAATTTTTGATGAAACAATAATAAAAAGAATGATTTCATAATGAAAATAAAAAAAATGTAAACATTGGATGAAAAATGTGTAATGAATACAGAATTTACGGTACATTATCTAACTATTATTCAACAGTTCGGTTTAAAAATAAACACAGCGAATCGAGAATGTCGATTGTTCTACTTTTGAAATTAGCCTCTGTTTGATTGTAATCGTTATAGTTCAGAACGAATTCTATTTCATAAACTTCATTCGCAATATAATTCACGCCATCAGATCAACGCGCGAAGGCCAAGCCAAGCTGATGCTTGTAGAGACGAAAATAACCCTAATCACAGTTCGCACAAACGACGGGGATTATTGATGTTATTAATACAATTAGTGTATCTCGCTCTCATTCTCGCATACATATACACATATCTGTTGGTATATTAGCAAGTGAAAAATCACAACTCGTGTTACACACTTTCGACAACGATCAAACGACTTGTCAACGTCTGATTAATTATCCGGAACATCGTCGTATCTGTCGCTGATTTGACGATTCCGTTCGAATTAGTATATTTTTAATCGATTAGTACGTAATTCACGTCACACTCTCAAATAGTAACACAATTTTTGTTATGTTAAAAATTTAGTTCAACGCCAAACATCGCTTATTACCTTAAATTTACAAAACCGCAAGATGCCTAAACAAAAGAAAAAAGGCTGACAAAATAGTTTCCTCCTTATATCATACAAACTATTTTGCCACCTCACACACTGTATACTTTATTTCCATCCAAAGAAAAACAGATCCTCGCACAACATAACAACAACAGCAACAATACCACATCGACCAAAAATCACGCAAAATAAAAGTAATCCTCCTCTTCGTGCTACCTCATCGCATTGCGACAGCGTTCGGTCATCCTCTGACATCCTAGACAGCGGTCTCGACGGGCTCCTAGCAACGCTGCTCGCCCTGCTAAAATACTGGTACCCCTTGATCATGATATTCGTAGCGCTCTTGCTCCTAGGCATATGATGCCTACGTTTCCCATCCGGCGAGTCTCGACAGGACGTCATCGTCGTGGTATCATCAATATTGCTCCTCCGTCCTAACCGTTTCCACTCGTCCATTATATGATCCGTACGCTGCAGGAAGTTGGAGATCTTATTGGACAGGTACGACGAGGCTGTTTGAGGTTCCATATGCGACGCAGTTGGCCGGAAGGATTGTCTCACAGGTTGCTTATCAATACCAAGGACGAAATTGAGACTAGCGTCGAACACCACCGGGGCTTGTTCCTTACTAGAAAGTTCCTCCAGGTCGAGATCGTCGTCGTTGCTTGCCTCCTGGGGGAAGATCCTTCGAGGTGTCGGCGACCCTGTCATACTTCTCAAGGAACATAGCGACGGCGAACGGACCTGTAGGTGAAATGGCAACCTGGACGAGTGGCTCGAGCTTGCAGGCGACGGCGACCTGGACACCAGGGTCGTCGAGTTTGGTCTTATCACCGCGATTTTCGACAGTGGCCGTGGATGGAAATGACTGCTTATTGGTGGCAGCGGAGGCCTACGACTCGTGTAATTCGTACTAGCACTGGACATCGACGAGATGGAGGGCGGATCGTCCGAGTAGATGCTGCTGGTGTTGTGGTCGAGGTGAAGGGACGACGCGGAGGAGCTCGCCGGCAGCGGCTCGCAGTAGGTCGTCGGGGCTAGCGGCATCTTTGTCGACAGCTCCTTCGTCTTCGATTATATATATTTATATTTGTATGCTATATATGTATAATGAAGGGGAACAACTATACAAAACTTCGTTCGTCGCTACATGGTTCGGATTATATTCTATCGTCGATTATACTACGGGTTTCTTCTTCTCTCGCATCATATACACCCTCTCTTGGAAATAAAAAGAAATGTTTTCCTTTCGCTTTTATATATATATTTTCCTATATGCACTCACTCTCACTCGCTCTCTCGTGCGCGACCTTGCGCGCGCTTTCTATTACGGGCGCGACACGGTTACACACTCCGGTCCATTTTCCTCCTCCTTACACACACCCGCGTCGAAAAAAAAGAAGATGTAGCAGCGTCGCACGCGATCTCGCTCCACCGACTGACTATATCCTTTTGCCAGCCTATTATACCCGCCGCCTCGTCATTATTGCATAATCGCGCGTCGGTGTATGCCCGACACCCGAAACGAGGAAGAGCGACGCTGCAACTGCGAGCGCGGACACGATGCTGCTTCCACAGCGAGCTTATACACCAATCTCCGATCGCAGAGAGAGAGAGGTGGTCACCTCGGGGTTATTCTGAGAAGAGGAACGGGTTGCCGCTGGCGTTTGGCCAGCACAGAGTCTTTTGCCTCCACTGGGACGAGAGATAGTAAGATGATGATTTCGGGGGCTGACAAGAATACGACTCTAGCGATTTGTGGGTGTATGGTGAGGGTGTAGTATATGGCTTTTGTTTTGCTCCGAGTGTGAGATGTTGTGAGTTATGGACGGTTGAGTAGCTGGTAAGTGATTTGTTCGATGGGTAGTATAAGCTGCACTTAATAGCTACTGTGGTGGAGTAGAATGCAGTTTTATGGTGTGATTGATTGATTTAGTAGTGTTTTAGATGGATTGATTGAGCGAATTATTATAGTTTGTAAGTTTAACTATACTTAAAAGAACTGATTTTTCTTCACAAATAAAAAATGATTCATCTAATTTTTAGATGCTACACCGTACATGATGTATATACTTTAAAAAAAAACCTCAAGCTTAATTACAGACCAATTTGCCCCAAACCTAGTTCCCCACCTAATTACAACAATCGCACGTGCCCATCGCCACCGCTGAACTTGAACGCGCCCAATGACAATTACACTCGCGTCTATATACACAAAAACAAGACAGAAGAGAAAGAAGCAGAAGAAGGAGGCGAAATAAAAAAAAACGCACGCGCGCGAAACAACGGGATATAGGTGGTTAGAGCGAAATAACGTGCGCGCGCGCGGCAAAAAGTATGGCCCAGTTTCCGTCATATAAACCCCGCGGAATCGAGAGCGGATAACTGTCATTTTTTAAGGAGATCGCGAGTAGCGTGCGCCTATTATTATTTTCCGCGAAGTGACACACGCGCGTGATATCGGCGACATACTCGCGTGACAATGATTCGGGTGTTTTTTTTTCACGACTCCCGTGTACGTTATTTCGGTGTTTCCGGACTTCAGACGCATCAGCGAAAATAGGTTGTTTATGCGGGAAAGCGCGTATGCCGCGCGTGTGTGTGTGCAGTTGGCGGTGGCTGTTTTGTCTAACGGCTCCTGATATTCGAGTAGCTAATTTGAATTAATAGGCTGTGTGGTATCGTAATTTTTAGATGGATATAGTTTTTTAAAGATGTTATATGGAGCAGTTAATGTAGCGTGTTGTTGTTAGAAGATAGAGAGTTTTGAGTTGGAGAAAACGAGCGAAATCTACGAGCGTCCGCAGTCTGCTACTAAAATTAGACACCCTCTTTATACAATCTAAAATAAATCAGGTGAGACCGTTATAGTTGCATGGGAAGTATTATATACGGTGTGTCGCTAACGAGGCGCTGTTAAATTATATATCTGTTAATTATAATTTTTTTACGCGGTTGTTATTTCGCTGTTATACTCGCGTGCGGAGTTATTTTCGTACAACCAGACGCGCGTTATCGCCAGGTAATAAAAAAAATTCAGATTACAGTCGTATAATTCAAATATAATCCATGGTAAAATCGCGGCGTTAAAATGAGATATCATATAGGCACGCTATACAAGGCGCAAAAGAAATTAAAAAAAAAGGTGTAATAAACGCAATAAGTGTGATATCTCGTTAACGAAACAATGAATCCACGCGAAACTCGTCTCGAATTATACGCTCGTAAACGATATGTACAACTTTCTTTTGAATATAATAATATAATACAAAAATGAACTACACGTAGCTATACGAAGCCCAATTATTAACCTCGATCATTAAAATTTTTAATCACACATTCAGCGCCCGCTAATAGCACACTCCATCTACTTCACACACACACACACATATACAGACAGCCATCGGAAAAAAAGTTTTCCCCGGCAATTAAGACGCGACTAAGCCGGTGGCCTATAGCGACAATAAAAATATCCATTAACTCTTTTATCGTCGATCTAGCAATCAGAGAGCAGACTGTCTTTTTCCTCCTCTACACTGCGGGGAGGACGAAAAAAGCGCAGCAACTACACCCGCACAATGAACTCATTCACACACATACGCGTATATATACGCATGCGTGTAACAGTAGCGCAAAAACCTTACACCGCGCAGAAAGAGACTAATGACAGAACGCGGACTTTGGTTATACGGCCCCGCGTATATAAAACGCGCGTACGCGCGGCCTCAATTAATTAAGCGACGCTTCGTTGCGGTTCGCCGTCTCGTTTGCGTTTGAAGAGAGAGAGAGAGACGCACGGGTGGATGATGGGTGACTGACTAATTAATGCGAGACGTGTTAAGTTTTTTAGGGTGCTCAATTTCGTCTGGGACTTTTTACTTGAAAAATGTGTTATAATAGATTCGCAATCGTGATGTGGTTGTGATACGCTCGTTAAGTATAAAACATTCTTAAAGTATGTAAAAACTAAAATATATATAAGTTTTATTGTTTGCTATAAAATCTAAAATAATACTGGAACGAGTAAACATTTTTCGTTGAAATTGAAGAAATGAAAGAATAAAAGCACAAAAATTTTACTTTTTATTACAGATTATCATGACAGACCCAGCTTTAAATGAGCCAACATATTTTTTCAATTCTAAATTAATAATAATAGTGACCGTTCATTACTTAAACCAAAATAAATTGTATAAACTACTAAAGACCTACATTTCCGACCATACAACAACCTAAATTCGTCAGATCACAAACCCCACCGAAACAAATTCAGCCCAATCTAATCATTAACCATATCAGCCGCGACCACACTCACCTCTCCGCAATATTAACCATTCACGCGTACCACAGCGACCACCACGCAAGAAAAGCACAAAAACTTCTCTCTGATCTAGTTTCCGGGCGAATCCACGTATAAGCAGCGCTGAGCCGTCGCCGCGCGCATTGCGCAACTGACAATTATCCACTCTCCAACGCGCGACTCTCTCGGGGCTCCTCCTCCCCCGTCAACATTTATCCGTCCATCGCACAGCGTAGTCCGCGATTTTACTATATAATCCTAACGAGATCTCTTTTTCCGCGAGTTAATTATCACGCGCCGCGCTTTCCCACGCGCCCTGCCGAGCGAATTTCTGCGGCCGCGAAAAAAAAATGTATATATACGCGTGTGGTGCGTTTGGTTTGTGTATAGTAGAGAGGCGGTGGCCGAAAAGAGGTGGGTTTATGGTCGGTGGAAATTGGCGGTTACGTATGGGCTCTTTGCGAAACTATTTTGTGTGTGTTTCGGACGTAAATAACGCGTATTTCGCGGGCACGTGAAACGTACAAAAATGTGCCGCAACTATGGCTTTGTTTACGCGCGCATTCCTCACGCACGCTGCATTCGAACGCGTGTATATATATATTGTAATTCGACCCAATTAGCAGCAATTTTCACGTTACAATGTGTATCTAATTATAAATAACTGTGAAATAATTAACGTTTAATATGCACAGGTAATAATAATCATTCTCCCGGCATTATTTAATCTAATTAGCACAAATCGCAGTCTCTCTCTGAACGATACGAATTCCAAAAGCCTATAACCTTAAACCGCCTACGGCATTGAATTCAAATCCCCTTATCAGCGCATACCTCCGCCAGGCTCCCTATATACATACTCCCGCACAAAAAGGCCCATCCAGCAGAGAAAAAAATCGCCGCCTATTATCCTAAAAATCTCTCTCTCTCTCCGGAACAATCGACATATCCTCTCCTCCGGATTTTCCCACAGCGCATACCTCAGGCTAATCGGCGTTCCTTGGATTTTCGACCCCTTTTTCTCCCGCGGCCCGCTTTGCATATATATACCCGCGTGCAGCGCGCGCGTGTGCTTTCCCTTTTTTCCAACGCCAGGAGAAACCTCCGCGGGTATAGTTTCACCTGGTGCGGGGAATATGGGCGCGGGTGCGGGCAAGAAGAGATATTATGCATGCGAGAGAGAGAGAGAGAACGAAACGAGAGCTTGTATGTATGTGTGTGGTGATATAGTTATATCATCCGGGTGTGTGGGAGTGACAGATAAGGTTTCACACTATGCTTTCTAGGTGGAAAATACATTTTTCTGGTCGAAAGTGAAATGCTAGATTTGGTGGAAGGAACGTGTGGGTGGTTCGCACTGTCAAGGTTTATTATCCTATTCGCACTTTTAGCCTGCATATCCTCGCTTGTATAACTCAAGACAAACGACGCCGACAGTATAATACACTGTATTTCAGACGGTAATTACTCTACCGAGGATATATATATATATAAATCTAACCCAGGAAGAACCTTCTCCGCTACCCTGTTATTCTAAACTTATATATACACCGTAATTTATAATTACTCTCAACAATGTAATTAATCGACACGCCCAGCGCGCTGCGATTATATTTATCAGCGCATAATTTTACGCTCAATTAATTCCACACACCGCACGTATACGTGCGCCTACATTTCGAAAGTGTAACCGAATTCACGCGCGCGTCCGTCTGGGTAGTCGAGACACGCGCCGATACCGTTTTCCCCGTGCGAGCTCGATCCGATCGCTTTTCATCGCCTCGACGGCGTTACGAAATTTTCTTCCGAGTCATCGATCGAAATTATATATACGCGCGCCGGTGATAATGAAGCGGAATATAAGACGGAGCGGCGCGCGGTTGCTTTGTATGTTGCGAGCTCGGTAATTATGATTTGGTATGCGCGCGTGTGTATCTGTGTGTGTAATTTTGTGAGGGGAGAGAGAGAGAGTTTTTTTTGGTCGGTGGTATGTTAAAGTAGGTTTTTGTAATAATTGATTTGATTGTAGGATTGTACGAGGAAATTGTATATGTAGAGAATGATTTATTGATGATTTGGTTTTAAAACAAAAGCGTGTGTAGCAATGTACATAAAAATAATCATAATTATAAATCTTCTCAATCTATTAAACATTTTTATTATTCCATAAAATATAAGTTTATTCATCGGCAAAGATTCCATATCCGCAATAAAAATCATTTTACGCGCGAGATGAAAATTTTTTCATCCATGTTTCATATTTATATAATTGAAAGCATAAACGCTTAATATCTGCGAGTATACATCGAACTATAAAAGCAGCCGTGAATCATACGCTTTTACGATAGAGAAAATTCAATGCAGCAGGTGCGAAGTGCCTGAATCCCCTCGTCTTATTAAAATACCAAGAACAGCCGTTACCACGCTGGTTCAATAACCCTCGAAATATGACACTTACACAACACCCGAACACTTATTGTCCCCCGTAACTTCCGCATATTGTCACGAAAAAACAAAAAAAATTGTATACGTAGTCCGTAATTATCCTTCGAATTTCACGTAGTGAGAACACCCGAACTATATAAGCTTTACAGAGTAAACTTTCACTGTATATAACGCGGCGTACGTAGTTTCCCGTGCGGCTATCTACTTATGTACCGCGTGTTTTCCATCTTCACGCAAAGTGAATATTAATTACCCTCGTTTTATTCATAACTGAAAAGACCATTTTTACCCAAAAAGAAAGAAAGAAAGAAAAAATAATTTCCACTCTAATCGTCGCGGATCCACGTTAAAATTGAAAGTGTACGCTCTCAGTGGCACCGTTTTTTAAAAGATTCCCTCAGCCGATAAGCACAATAGGTAAGATAATTACGCCGCTTTACTCGAAGACAGTAGCGCGTTGGGCAACGCCAACACATCGCATTCGTATATTCAGAAATAGAAAACTAGAGCTACCCGACGAGCTATCCAAAATATTTTCGTTGCTGTTTTGCTGTGCCGCTCGCTCCGCCACGCCACAACTCACCTTTGAATTTGGGCTAGCGATACATCACCCGAACGCTGCACGTAACATTTCGATCCCCCCCTTTATATACCAAACAAACTCTCTTCCGTTGCAATATTTTATTATATCAAACTTTTAGCATCAATTTCGCAACAATATATATACGACGTGCGGCGAGGCCATATCTAATCCTCCTCGGTATCTCACCGTCAACGCGGAAACACATCCGTATAACCTCGAGCTGGCTTCTCCAACATATACAGCTCGCGCGCGGAGGAGTTTCACCTGGCGGCGGCCGCGAATCTAGGTCAGTGGCACCTTTGTCTAGCGGCGCTTTATGAGCTGGTCAAGTTGGCCGTCCGTGTGTTATGGTTGGCGCGAGGAGAGCCTGCCTGCTTGCCTGCACTTAACCCAATTGCAAGACCGGCGTCGTCGCCTGGATTCCTCAGCTGGACGCAACGACGACGACGAGTTATGACGGCAAGCGCGCGGGTGGCTTTGACCGAGCGTTTGACGTAATACTAGTCGGAGATATTACGTGATGCATGCGGTTCTCGGAATTGCGCGTTGTGTGTATGAGGGGTTATTGAAGTCGGTGAATGTGTATGTGTGTATGGAGGGTAATGAGGTAGAGTGGAGGGAGATTGAGCGAGATGGGCGAGATGGTTTATCGGCCGTATAAGGGAGCGATAAAGGGCTGAGTTTGAAAAATAGAATGTTGGCGGTCAAAGGAAATTGTGGTGCGTTCCGTTTTCAAGTGATTAAGTAATTTTAATAATAAAATTGTTTGATATTATAAATACTAAAGTTGTGTACTTTTTAAACAGTTTTCTTTTAATAGATGGGAAAAAAATTTTGTCGTGAAAAATTACAATTTTCTATGGTAACTGCGGGAAAATTCTCATGAAAATTGCTACAATTTATATTAAAAATTGCTATTATTTTGTAATTTTGTACTGCATAAATAGAAATATTTACTATAAATTGTAGTAATTTTCATGAGAATTTTCACTATACAAAATAATAATTTTTCTCCGTGATCTAATCCATTTACTAAAATACCTTAGTGATCGTAAAATGAGTACAAGAAAAATCATTTCAGAACGGTAAGAAAAAAAACTATACAATTAATAAATATACATAAATAACTATATAAATTGTTTAACAATAGAAAATAACTAACAACTGATTATCAAACTTCCCTTACCCATAAACAACATAAACCTTGTCAGTTTAAACGTTCCCATCCTACCCTACCACCACTCTAACCTAACGCAATAGCTTCTCAACGCTTTAAACCACCGCCTCGTAAGTGTTACATCTTCATATAATCCTCCGCAAAATATTCAAACGCAAAAACAAACCCCGTTCTCTCCCTCCCAATCACCTAACACACATCCTGATCCCACCATCACACATACACACCCTCTCGACCGCAAAAACCGCGATATCCCATCATCCAATCTCCTCACACACAGAGAACCGCCGGCACCGCCGTAAAAATATCCCGCCAAAGGGCAAGAAGAAACTCTCTATAACGTCGGGGGAACTCTCCTTTACGCTCTCCGCAAAAACGCGCAGCAGCAGCTTCTTTTTGCATAAACGACGCGAGCTATACACGCTCTCGCGCATGCATGCATCCGCGCCTTTCTACATCCTCGAAATTAACAGTGCATATCCGACGAGCCTGTAGCGCCTTTCTTATATACCAAGGTACGTATACGCGTGCGAGCGAGCGAGTGATGGACTCTAATGATCGATTAATGACGGACGTGCGGGGATGAATAGCGCCTGCTTTCAGGGCTTATATATAACGTGTGTATGTGAATGGAGATGCGGGAATTGCTGTTGAAGAATAAACGCATTGTTATACGGCTGGAAGGTTTAGTAACGCCGCGGGTTTTCTCAACTACACCATCCATCGCCATATTTTTCTCCAAAAGTAATTAACACTTTCTCGACATCGAATTGCTAACCCTTCATTATGATAAATAATGCAGCAGCAGCAGCGGCGACAGAAAAGAACCCCCGCGACTTAAACTTGCCCCCCTCCGCGCAACATCATCCCACCCCTCGTTCAATGTAAGTAACTGGGTCTGTGACAGTGGCCGAGATCGATCGATCGCTAAAAATGCCTCATGCATAGGCATGACGCGCGACGATCCTGTTTACGTGTACTCTCTCCCTGAAACGGCAGGGGGACCGACGACAGCGGGAAATTGATAAAAAAACGACGACGAGCGACACGAAAATGAATCGACGACGAAGAGTACGAGAAAAGGCTGCCCCCTCGTCGCGACGCATATAGCCAAGCACGCGCCGCGCTCACATATATATATATATATAGAACTCGTTTTGCATCGCAAAAAGATACACGAGCGCGGATCGCCAAGGTTACATCGTGAGGCGCCTACGTCGTCGTCGACGGGGATTAGTCGTATTTACCGGCTCGTTAGCGCTCGTCGTCCGGTTCTCCTCGAAGGGCGGCTGTTTTTCACCGGCAGCCCGTATCCACCGCGGGGCGTTTTTCGACGGCTGATTGCGAGGCGGCGCCTCTTGCAATTTGCCGGGAAATTACGCCTATATAAGAGCTCGAGCTTTGTGTATTACCATCGCCCGGGAGCAACGAGCAAAATATATATAAAAAAAGAAGATACGTGTAATTAGAGCAGTGTCTCTCTCGGTTTATCGCCTCGCCGATGATGATTTAGAGGGCTGTATGTAGCGCGATCTCAAAGCCCGTCGAATTTCCCGAACGAAAGTGCCAGTTTCGTAGTGCAGGCAGAGGTATATCAATCTGGTACGCTAAAAGCTCCGCGCTATACATATATACGGTTGCCGCTGTTGATTCGATAATTAAGTTTCCGCGGCAAGATACCCCCATTTATATTTACTCTCTCTATCGCTCGCAAGGCTATACACCTATACGTTTCTCGATATAAACCCTCTGCTCTAGCTGCTGCACGGACTAAAATACCTTCGGCGTACATATAAATATTTATAAACGACCGTACTCAGCTCTCGTTCTCTGCGATCCTAAATCCCGACATTGTTCCCGCCGCGCGCGCACGCAAAAACCTTATACCGCTGTCGTCGTCCCCTCCCGCATCGGTCCGATCTATAAAAGGAAAGCGCGCCTGCACGGCACACACATACGCGCTCGTAGGTACCTCACAATGCGACCGGTACGAATTTTTCGCGATCGGCCGGCATTCCACGCGCTTGCGCACAATAGACCCGTGCCAAGGCTGCGTATATCCCCTCCCCCCCGAGAACGAGAGATACGAGAGCTTTAAAAGGGCTGGAGCATCAGCGCAAGGTCGCCGTAGCGTATTTACGGCGCTCAAGCTGGCTCCTCCTCCTCCTCCTCCTCATCCTAATTGGCCTTATTAAGCCGCGAGATAGCAAAACCCACCCCGAGAGGTAATTACTCGCGCCGCCGAAGCAGCAGCAGCAGGCTTTATCGTCTTCTTCTTGTGTATACGCGAGAGCGAGCCGCTTATTTCGATTTATATAGAATTCGTTCTGAGCGTTATATATATAGATACAGGTATATATATACACATGTGTGGAGCGGCTGGTTGGATGAGATTGAAAGTGTATATATATATATGGAGGAAGAGCGATGATCGTTCATAGAAAGCGCTATATACTGCACATGTGTGTCTTACCTTGGCCTCGAGCCTGTCGTTGTCGTGCTTCAGGTGGTTGCGCT
Organism: Torymus auratus; assembly: GCA_900474315.1. Taxonomy (NCBI): domain Eukaryota; kingdom Metazoa; phylum Arthropoda; class Insecta; order Hymenoptera; family Torymidae; genus Torymus; species Torymus auratus. The sequence goes on along the minus strand of UXGD01002623.1, from coordinate 1,731 downwards.
CCTGCTCCAGCCGGTCGACTTTCGCGCGCAGGATCTCGAGCTCCTCCTGTAACCATCATCATCATCATCATACACGTTTACCTTGATTACTATATTATTATTATACATTAATACATACACATATACTATATACAATTCGACCTATTTCCCTGGCCCACATTATATACCTTCTATACTCCGTATATATATAGTATCTAATTCACGTGTGTCGCTGTTCCGCGTACTGCGATTAGATCGAGAGAGACCCCCATACAACGATATACATCAGAGAGCGCGAGCTGAAATCTCAATACCTGGCGTCTATATAACCGCGTCTGAATGGGAAACGGACCCCGATGATCTCTATCGGCGAGATCTGATTACCTAATAGATATAGCTGCATGCATGGGGGGTCGTGGGTAAAAATTGAAATTACGAGGCTTTTTAAGTAGTACCAGTGTGCCGGGTATATATGTATACGAGGTTAACCGAATGCTTTTAAAAGGTTGACTTACGTCCGACCTAAAAAACATGCATAATATAATGCAGGTCTGTAAGTGATACAGACACTGTACTGGAGGGTCAGAGAGATTTCTTTTCGCTGCGTGTACGTGGTTAACGATTTCTGGGAAGGAAATAAATACAGCGAGAGGTATATATAAATAGCACACGCGCGAGTTAATTACGGATTAGATTAATGGCCTATTATAATTAACTTATTGCCCGGCGCCACAGCGTTCGATCGCTTCAATATGCCGTATATATACGCGTTATTTCCAAAGGCCAATTGTAACCCATACCAAAACTACTATCGCATCTACTTACTCCTCCTCCTCCTCTATATTTATACCGGGCAAATTATCGCGAAAAACAACGCGAGAAGAGCACACTCTTTCTCGCGCAATTTTATTATCAGCCCGATGCTAGGTCTATTATTACAGCGCGTTAATAAACGCGCGAGCGTCGCGCAATCAGTCGCAACGACGACGACGACGACGCGGCGCTCCTATTTCAAAAGCCGACGGAGGGGGAGCGATTTGGTTTCGTAGCGGCGCCTGCGGTCTTTTTTCTTCTTCATCTGCCTCCTCCTCTGGCACTCGTTAATTGCGAGTGGCTCCGCGCGCCCGCCTCGTTTGCGCTCAATCAATCGGGGAGTCAGCGAAGACGGCTACGGGAGAGAGGTGGCGCGTGCTATATAAGTTTTCCGAATGGTTTGAAAGAGATGGGGTGGCGTTGGTGGTTTCGTTTTCTGGCGTGGTGTAATTGCTAGGTGTGAAAGGCGCGTAAAAATTTTAAGTGTCGGGGATGTACTTTATTTTAGCGACTTTGTGGCGGCTGATGGGTGATATGGCATTAACTATGAGTAGAAGTTGGTTGTATAGATGTTTAATCTTGGGCCTTGTGTTTACTTATTTATGAGAGGGAGATTGTCTTATTTTTTGCAAAGTTTTCCTGTTACTATTCGTTATTAAACCTTTCAAAAAGCTATAAAGAACGTAGCTATTTTAATGTTCTTATGTATCCTTAGTTCGTAGTCTTTTAATAGACAATTAGTCAACAATTCAATTTCAAAAAATAATTATCACTGTGAAAAAATGGAATTAAATTTATTATTTATATTATATCTACATAAAATTTCATGAATATTTACATCAAACTAGCAAAATTCAAACGCGCTTCGCGCGTTCTATTTTATTTTTGAGGTTATGAATATACTTTTTTTTATTACGACTTCACTTTAAATGATAGGAT
>UXGD01002622.1:0-24942 GCA_900474315.1 Torymus auratus | reverse complement strand
TACTATATTACATGTTATCACATTACAATCAAGGCTCTATTGTGTTAAATATATATTTATATTTTGTAAAGGGCAATGTGCCCGTCACATTATTTAAAATAAAATAAAATAAATAAATAAAATTGGGGAATTATTATAATGGAATTTCTTGTACGAATGATACTCATTTACACCTCTTATAGAAGGCTGTACTGTCGCTCATGTGTATAGTTGGATAGCCCCCTGCACGCTCGAGCATATAAGTTTCCCAACATCCCTGCGGTCATTCGTGCAGATATGTTGGGACGCAGTTTATTGCCGCGACGGCTCGTGGTACATTGATTTAATGCGCTAGTAATTGGGCCGCCTCTCTCTCTCTCTCTCTCTCTCTCTCTCTCTCTCTTTTGCACTATGGGGGGCCGATGGCTGGTCAGTCCTCGACCGCAACTACTGCCGCCACGACGTAAACACGAACGTTTCGTCTCTTTTCCACGCCAGTCCAAATATCGAGGAAACTGGAGAGAGCGAGAGAGAGAGAGAGAGAGGGAGAAGTCGGAGGAGTTTATTGCCGGCTTTATTGCCGGCGCGCCGTCCGCGAGTGGCGTCTTATTCTTGGGACTGGACAATTATTAAAGTACGGATATCGCACCCCCGAGAGAGGACTAACGGTTGGTTAGAGCGGGAAAGGAGGAACTCGTGTGTACGTGCCGCGTGCGCGCAGACGACGAAGTGGATCGCTAATGCGTCTCAGTGATTTAATTAAAGGGCCCGCGCGTATTGCCCTCTCTGGGACTCTTTATGGCGATCGTATATACACAATTTGCGCTATTTTACTCACTGTTCGATTCTTTATCTTGTATAACTATATAATGAAGAGACATTCATTATTAAGAAATAATAATTATTTATAATCTTGGGACACGCATTTTTTTCATGTCGTCATTACAGATATATAACAGTAAAATGAGTTATTTTAATCGTCTGGTTAAAAATCATTTGAAACAAACAAAATATTTACATTTTACACAGAAACGTAACCTTACGTTCACATACAGCAGTAAAATATTTTTAGTAAATGCAGAAAAATTTTGTTTCCAAGTAAACAAATTCTTTTGATCCCGATATTTTTTTAAATATCCTTCAATGTTAAAATTGCAGATAAAATGTTAGTAACAGTAAATATAAAATTTAAATTTAATTTCGTCTGTTTGTTATGCAAAACAAAAGCGAATGCTTCAATTCTCATCAACATACCCTTAATTTAAAGAAAATGGCAGTATATGTACTATAAAGCCGAAGGCACGCGGCGAGCTATTTTTATGGCTAAATACTTGCCGCTCCTAAGATATTATCCGCGAGCCAGGCGCGCGAGCGCGGCGAAGACGGAGCGCCAGGCGCACGCGCACGCACGTATACACGGAGAAGCGAGGGAATCGAGGGTGCGAGAGACAGCCGGCCGCGAAAAGCCACCTCGGAATGTTTCGGCTCTGTCGTAATATTTGGCTTTAAATCATGTGCCTGTCGACGGGCGAAACCATCTTGCGCCCCTCGTATATATATAGCGCACATGTGAAGCGCGCGTTCTTTCGAAGCTCGCACCCGCACCCCCATTCGCTCACGCCGGCTTATGAACTATCCTCGCAAGGAGGCAAAAGTTCCAAGTTTTTTTTTCTCTCTCCTTCTCGTTTCGGGACTAGTGTTTTACGCCGTCGCACGCTGCTGTATGCGAGTTTGCGACAAGCAACGAGTCGCAAGACTCGTAAGTCATGATTAATGACATTTCGATTGTTCCCCTCCCCTGCGCCATCCGCGCGCTTTGACTTATTGTACTTGTTACAATGCGTGTCGTTCGGGGGGATGGGGGAGAGCTGCAAGGTTTATCGCTGGATTTATTGCCGAATTTTCACAATGTACATTATAATGAATTTAATTACTTTCGAATGGGTCGATATCATTTTATCGATTCTAATATCTGACTCTCCGTAGTTCATAATGTGTACGAGAATTTTGTTGAAATGATGTAGTTTATTTATAATAATTTTAATAATATAAAAATAGTATCATTATGCACTATTTTCACCATACAGAATACTTATTATGTAAAGTATGAAATAAGAAAACTTGATTTTAATATAAGAATGAAAGTATAAAAAATTTAAGAATATTTGATATTTCAGTATTATTTGATTGCTATATAACACATCGATAAAGCTTTCTTAACACATATTGTAAGCAGTCAAAAATATTCCTGTACTGTAAAAAATTAGAGTAGATTTCACTTGACGCTCCAAATGCCATTTCCACGAATAAGAATGAAATTCCACTTCTTTTCCTCTTTCTCTCTTATTCGAGCGACCCATTCGAGCGCAAGATTAGGCTTACGCGCGCAATTTACGTCGACGATCTCATTCACGGTCGGGGCTTTCATATAAAAGCTTTTTCCTGTAAGCTGCGACACGGTCTTTGACCGCGCTCCTGTCTCTCTCCCTTTTCTCCGTCTATACTCGAAAGACACGCGAAATTGCGACCAATGCGTTAGCATCTCTTGACTCTCCCCAAGCATGTAAACTACTCCAATATACATTAATATATGACTTTTTACATTAATAATTATCTGTTTACTTGTGACAATTGTTTGCTAAAGATTTTCTTCATGAATATGTTTCAGGTATCGAGATGATGCACTGTGTTGGTCTGACCGGTAAGTTCTCAACTACCATTTGCATATTATATTTACGACTAAGAATAAACTAGCTTTAAATTATAATGAACAAATAGTTAAAATAAGTTATTATTCGATAATGAATTTAATAAACAATGAATGACTTATTTAGTTATTGAATAAGAAAATTGTATGGAATTCAATAGTTTGGCGATTTCCAATATATGACGTTATAGGTAGATACTTCCTTCCCAATAAATCAGGTAAATTAGCCTAGTAAACGCTCGAAAATGATGAACCGTGACAGCTCGTGCGCGACCGTAAAAATTCCGTTCTCCCCATAAGGATCAGCAGATTGATCGAGTTCATTCAACTTCTGCACGGACACGCAAGCTAGCCGCGTGGTAGTTCGTTAATGACTCGCGGCGTTCCCGCCGAACTTAATAATCGCACGCGCCCATAGATCAGCTGCGGATCGCGGTGAAATGATGAGGGAAGGTTGAGGGAGAAAAGGTTAAACGCAGAGGTGAAGTCTAATGGTTCGACCTCAGAGCCGATGCATTAGGAAGCCCGGAAAAACAATTACGATTTAATAAGCGTTGCGGGCGATCGATGTGCACGGTAACCGATCGTTATGCGCGATAGAATATGGTGCGTGCGTAATTTATGAATGAGATATCAATTTCGGACAATTATATATATTTCTGTATTATTAAGAATAATATGGAATTATTCCTTAATTTATTGTTATATCCATGAATAAAGAATCAATACTTATAATCTCAAGAAACTTTTTCTTTGCAAGACGACTAAACTGAAAAGGTATACCTAATAGTAAATATGAAATTGACGTTTAAATAGGTCAAATATTATACGTCGTTTGCACTGCTGTTTGTAAGATCATCAATTTTTCATCACAAACTACACATCCATATTTTATTTATTTCCTGCAACACCCTGCGCACTACAATCATCACCTAAAAGCCACTAACTATTGCCGCCGATTGACACCATATATACACACAACGCCCAAGAACGTGAGTATGAGGTATCAAAATCTAATGACCGCTTTCATCGCGCGCTCTCGGAAGCGCAACAAGTCTCCCACAGTCACGCGAGCGTCATTACGCACGCGATCGCGCGATGGGGCACGCGCGCACGCGGAGTCAAGGTTGCGCCTGAAACCTACGAACCTCGAAAGATTATACGCACGAGAGAGGGAGAGAGACAGGGAGAGACAGAGAGAAACCGGCCGCACGCCGTGCCGCGGTAGAGCGAGGTGATTGATAGGGGCAGATTGACGCAGCGACGCGATTCCATTGTTCAAAGCCACGAGGACCGAAAGGGAAGGAACTTCGGAGCGAAACTCTTCTTGCGCTGCTCGCCACGTAAATCAAGTGCGGCGGCCACGCGGACTCTGCGCGCTTCGGTGGCGAGAGACGTATGATAGACTTACCGCGGCAAAAAAAGAACACGCGCTTCACGGTGTGCGCACTCGGGATCTGCCGAGGAGGAACGACCTTGTCGTAAATTTTGAGTTTATTTTTTTTAGAATCCTATAGTTAGGTATATGAGGTTTTTGTGACTGGGGATCTTTAATTGATAAGATTTAGGGCAAAATTTATTATTAACTTACGACAATAATTGCTGCACGGAGCGTTACAAGATGCGTCTGAAATATATTAATCTGTGCGCATGTGTATGTGTGTATGTGCGTGTGTGTGTGTGTGTGTGTGTGTGTGCGTGTATGTGTGTGTGTCTGTGTTTGTATCACCTCGGCCTTTAGACCATCAACGATCCTGTGCACTGTAGTACTTAGTGGACTAGGGCTGCACGATATAGCAAGATTAATCTTGATATTGTATTGCCTTCCATCAATATGACAATAATCGATACAATATTTATATACAGTTTTCGATACAATATCAAGATTGTGGTGTGAAGATTGTAAAGAATCTAGTCTCGTTTTGAAAATAACAAGATTTTCTAATTGTAATAATTTATCGAAATAATCATAATAACTGATTAAATAATAGTATATTATTATACATTATTATATACCCCACACAAAGGTGCCTTTATTAACTCAATAAACTTCGGTAGTTGACCATCTACCAACGAGATGTTCAAATGGTAAAGGCTGGCGAGGTGGTCGGTGACACGTTGCTATATCCCCTCGAGCCGGTTTATTTAGGTACGTGGGGACACTGGAAAGGGGTGCGCCGCCTAGCGGCGCCGCGCGAACTGGACTTTGGCCGGCAGCATATCGGCGGCTGAGAGAAAGAAGAACGTATGTCGGCGCTCGGATGAAGAACGACGTATCTCGGCGCGCGCGGATGAAAAACAACGTATCTCGCCATAAAAATGAAGAACGAGGTAATGATCTAGGCGCTTTTACGGCCAGTACACGGCCAGAATACGGCAAAATACGTCGTTCTTCGTCCGCGCGCCGAGATACGTCGTTCTTGACAAATTTGACATTTATTTATCTGTGTCGAAATTTTATTGTTTTTATATAAAATCTAATGTATTTGTATATTGAATTACGTTCAGTTACATAATTCTTAAAATTCAGTAAATTTGTAACTTAGAACATTCTTAAATTTAAAGTCAATTTTAATAGTGAATGATTTAATAAAGCATTCGCAAAAAGGGAGCTACAGCTAATTATTTTATTCCCATCTCCACTATAATGACCACTTTACAGCCTGAAAAGCGGGGCAAAAATCGCGTTTGATTCCCTCTTTTCCATTATTCCTGCATTTGCAGGAATACAAATTTTTATTTACGCAGCGATATAACATCGTCTAATTGTCTACGTTTCCAGTGAATTTGGTTAAAACTAACAAAATTAAAACATAAATACAAAATAACTTTTCAAATCTACAAAGTGGCCACAATGAAGATGGAAATAATAGTACATTATGTAACAAGGGACTAAAGTCGCTGATTATTCCCGTGGGTGAGTTCACCCAAGGGAATGATCAACTTTAATCCCGTGTTACGTAATGTACTATTATTCCCATCTTCATTGTGGACACTTTATAGATTTGAAAAGTTATTTTGTATTTACATGTTATAATTTTGTTAATTTTTAACCCAATTCACTGAAAACGGAGACAATTAGACGATGTTATATTAGCGGGAGCTAATGTACTTTAGCTCCCGCTAATCCATTATTCCCGCAAATGCTTTTAGTCCCTTGTTACAAAATGTACTATAAAAATCTCACAATCGAAATAGCCGGGGGACATGAGCTCCACACGAAAAAAGGGAGTTATGTAGTCGTGCGACGGTAAGTGAGTTTATTATTTAAAATTCTTGAACCCAAATCGACGGGTGACGCGAGGTCCACGTAGAAGGGGTTTCCCGGGTATTTGGTTTCGAGACCTTTTCTAATAATTGACTCACTCACTATCGCACGCCTGCGTAACTCCAATGTGATGAAGAATATTAAGACAAGCCAATAATACTTTTTATATTGACTGACAAGACCAAGACAAGAGAGAAATTTTCAAAAATTTGCAAGACGGAGACAATAAACCTATACAAAAATGAGATGGACTTGAGATTCTCACCTCTAATGATTGTGACTGGTCGATTTCAAATGGACATGTAAAATTTGATTGGCCCAAGATACGGCGGGCGAAGTGCGCATTGACAGTACTAGTTACAGAAATCTTGCTCTCGTGCAACCCTAGCCGGTAACAATGGAAAATATTATTGTAATGATAGTTTCAATACTTTTCAATTTTGTCAGTTTATGGTATCATTATTTTTTTAATGTATTGCAGAGGTTCATATCTTTTATCTACATCTAGTTTAAAATAATTCACACCGTTGTTTTAATGAATTGCAAAATTATATTATAAAATTAATCTGTTCATAATGCTATAACCATTTAAAATGCTCGATTTTAATAAAGCCCATAAAATTTCACGTTGAAAATTTTAATAATTAATAGAGATTAATGAGATACAATTACATATCTAAATCGAATCTAAAAGTAAAAATTTTCGCGAGGCCGAACAATTACGCGCGTAATGAGCTGATGTCAAAATAATTTATTGCCCTGTTTGCGCCGGAAAAAAGCCGAAAACGGCCGATCGAATGTAAAGCAATTTAATTACGTGTACGGACCTCTCCCGCGCCTTAAATACTCTATTATCGCGCGCAGCAAAAATGAACGAGTGCACGTAGCAGCGGCGAGGAGCGATAAAACGCAAACGGGGCGGCTTTAAAAAATTCCACGTGAAAAAGTGCGGTATATTAATAAAAATGAATAAAACAACGAGGAGCGGCGGCGGCAGCGAGGGAAAAAAAGGAATAATGAGAGACGCGGAGGCTCGGGCGAGTGCAAGAGCGAGAGAGTGAGAGGGAGAGAAGACGAAAGAGAGACGAGTGAGGGAAGGGAGACGTAATTAATGGTGGCAGCGAGAACGAAAGGGGGTAAGTGCATAGGAGTCGCGCTCGCGCTCTCTCGCGCGCGGCCTGCCGCAATTAACTATAAACGATTGGACGCTAATTGCAAACAGCCGAACCTCGCGCGGGTAATTAATAACGCGCGTGACGTTATCAGCTGGGCACGCTGTCCAGCCCCCGAGATCTTCTCGCCCGAGAGGCTCGCGCTTCCTTTTTCCTCCTCCCTCTCTCTCTTTTGCTGCTTCCTTTTTGCCAACTATCTCTCTCTCTATCTTTGCCTTGGCGACCTCTCTCCTGCGCCTCAACCTTCACTTTTCGCTTGTTTATCTCCCTAGTTCCTCTTCTTTTTCCCGTCTTTTGCTTTCGTAATGAGTCGCTGTGGCGAGATGAGGCACTACCTCGAAAGCGGAACGAGATAAGGCTGAGTGTACGAATTTCAAATGAGACGCTCTCGGCTGCGTTGTCAACTCTCGCGCACTTCCATGCTGTATCGCGAACGCCTAATAGGTTTTAAAGGAACGATACGATCGAAATATTATAGTCTTCGGGTTAGTATAGCTTTTTCAATTAAAACTATAGTTTAGTCAATAAGTTTTTACGTTTACCAAAAAATATTTATTGTACGTATAAATAAAGCATGCTTAATAAATGATTCCTATAATAAATATTTTAAAGGATAAATATAAGAGTTAATAGTAGTATTAAAGAAATAATTTACTTTCCCATAATAAAATATAAACGAAGAGATGCGTAACTCGGAGATACAAAACTTGAGTAAAAACTTTCTCACGAAAAAATCAAAACAACCTTTATCTCTCGCTGTAATAAATTACACAAATCATGCAAATGCGAGCGGCCAGACAAGTACGCTCATATTCCTTACTCCTTTGCACGTTCGAGATAACGCTACGCTTCATCCCTCGCGAAATTTCGTTCCCACTGTGTTTTTCGGAGTAGCAGCAGCCTCGCTCGCAGGCCCGATAAGATCGGAACGGCCCGATAAGAGGGCCAGCGCGTACTTAGCTGCCGTTGCTGCCGCGCGCTGCTCGAAGAGACGAGCCGGGCAAGAAAAACGGATCGCGGACCGGGTTCGCAAATTGGGCCGCGCCACGCAGCCAGTCAATAATTATCGAGTGCATCGATTAAATGCCGTTGCTCGAAAGTGCGCGCACATTGATTGATCGGCGATCGTACGTCGATATATCGCGTGCAAGATGGGATATGAAGTTTGAGCATATTTAAGAGGGTTACGCACTTATAAGAGACCTAATGCATTCCTTCGTTTCTTCTCTAAATTGTTTTCAAGGCACAAACTAGTATTTATAACATAAGTACTATCTTATTTTTAATCTTTAAAACGTATTATAGACTGAGAGCTTTGAATAGAGAAGTCAAAAATACTTCCGAATCCGCCTTGGTAAATAAATTCTATATAGAATTTAATTTGTCCTGAAGGCTTATTATTTCACCTCATCAAAATTATACGGTCTAGCAGCAGTAGTCGTGAATCAGAAAAAAATAATTGATATCCATTGGCTTGGCTGTAAAAACTGTCATTAAATTTGATGCATAATATAAAATGTTTGTATACATTTACGTTAAAGTTATACAGTTTGTAACATGAACAACAGAGAGTTTGAATTTACATTAAAGTTAATTAAATTAAATCTACGAGTGAACAAAATTAAATTTGTATTCGATATTTTAAAACTTTAATTTATCAATAGTATTCCAGTCGTGCTTTATAATCCTAATATATCTTTATGGGTAAATGTTGAAAATGTTTTAATCGAATCATTTATTTTGTAAAGTATAGTAACGTATTAATATTTATATTCGATGGTCTATCGAAAATTTCTATTTGAAATTTATTTCCTAAAAAACTTTAAATCATCGTAAACTATGATAGATGAACATTTTATTGATAAAATAATTAATATTTAAAAACGTACTTTTTATATTTCTGTAATATAATAACACCGGGATATAAGCCTAATTTATTGATTGTAGAAGTTGGAGAGTTTCGTTATATAAAAAAGAATTGAATGGTAAAACAAAATGTAAAAAAGCTATTTATTGGCGCAGTATCGGAGCATACGAAGAAATTTACAATAAACTTTATACAAACGTTTAATTAATATAAATTCCCGAAACTGATTGTGCACCACTTAGTCGTAAGTCAAACTGTATATAAAAAGAGACGACGAAGAAGTAATCAAGCCATGCATTTTTTGCCCTTACTCTCTCCCTCTCTTGCCAAAAGCATCCGATTTAACTGGATGTCGTTACTATGCTCGGGCATTGTTGTCGTCAGCTGCATCACCCTGGCATTTCGTCTCTCTCCCACTCCTCACTCTTCTCTCTCTTTCTCTTCCTCCTTCACTCACTCTGCATCGAACACTAACCCACTCCTTCTCCTCCGCCTTCTTCGTCAGCATCATCGAGCCGGTCAATTCGATGCTATATTTATTGTATCGAAGAAGAGAGAGGGGGAGAGAGAGAGGGACCAGAGCCGCCGCATTCCGCGCGTATGCGCCGGCACCGTAATGAGCGGTCTCCGGTCCTGTCCGTCTTTCCGTCCTCGGTTCGTCCGATCTTCTACTCCCTCTCTCTGTTTCGATCTCGTTCCGGTTCTTTGGTGCAGCATGGGTCCTCCATCACTAGAATCATGCCAATTCTTAAGCTTCTATTCTTTTCTCTCTCTATTTTTCCTTTACTCTCTTAGATATATCACACTTATATAGTGTGGTGTAGTGTCTGTATTAATGAAAATCGCTAGGAATATTGCTACCATTACAAATGTCTGTGTTAAATTTTTCGTAATTCTGATTTAATTTTTAATTTTCATGTATGATTTTAGTTAGGTTATATGGTCGCGCAGTACGAAGAAAAGCCAACTTAGAAGAGCGATTTCGCCCGAAACAAGCCAAAAGTGTGCCCATACTATGGCTTTTTTCGCGCGCAACTGGCTTTTCTTCGTCCGAGTTAAGAAATTGACTTTTCTTCATACCGCGCGACGATATTCGAAAGAATTGTAACTCACTAAAATATCAGAACGAAAATTGATAATAGAGCATATCTGCTTATAATTAAAATTGAATTCTAATTCTCATGAGTTTATTTTTAACATATGTGTTGTGTACAATTCATGACATAGATTCGTGTATTTGAAGATTTAAAAAAATCGGTTTCTGATTCTCATCGATCTATTCTAATTCATTTAACATAGATAAAAAAAAGCAACGAAATGAGGCAGACTCTACGATATAAATTTCACCAGAAAAAGAAAGTATCAATACTTGGTTGTATCTGTCACTACTGCTTCCATGAGGATTGCGAAGCACTACATAAACTGCTGTTACTGCAGATACGAGACTTACAATTGCCTACCCTTGATGAGCCATCGTGTAAGAGCCTTGAGTGTATAAATTGCATCGAGTTGGCCGACTTGCTAGAGTTACGATTGTTAGTTCCAGTTAAAAGGAGCACAGTTGTATTGTAAGATGCACCTACGTGCTTCCGCAGCAATTTCTTCTTTAAATATAGAAGATGCAGCTTTTGTAGCTCAAAAAATATTAATGCACGGTATAATTATAATAAAAGAATTAATCTATTGTAAAATATTCCTGGTGAAAACTTGCTATAAAATAGGATTTTCTCTTGTCTAGTTTCTAGTTCCCGGTGAAGCGCTTTTTCCCCTATTGTTCGGCCATTTAATAGATTGAAAAATAGAATCAGTTTTTTGAAGACCAGCACAAGCAGGTAGTAGAAGATGGTTTTTGAAGACCAGCACAAGCAGGTAGTAGAAAATGGCTAGTAGAAGACCTGTTATTTTATGAGTTATAACAAGGAGTGAGAGAGACATAATCAGATGGAGAAATAAAAATTATGCAGAATTATTCATAGAATGTATATTTTGGTTAGCCAGCCAATGCACTATAATGCTCTTTCATCAAAGATAAATTTAGTAAGTAAATCAGTTAATACGAATATTTTGTTGCTACGTCAATCTAAGAAATAGGTAAACAATGGTAAAAAAATCGTTCCATCATAGCAATTAATTAGCCAGTTTTACAAGCTATTTTCTAACTTTTTGACCATTTCATATAATAGATGAATTTCTACTGGAGATTCATGATTGCTAATGATGTAAGCAAAATAATCTTGTAAATGGTTATAAGTAATTCAAAGAAGAAAGTTGTCTCACATGTAAACTAAAAAATACCAAAAGATTTTACGGTTGTAACATAAAAAAACAGTGTTATAAGAGACAAATCGAACGCGATTATGTGTTGTTTATCAATACATCACCTGGATTATTAATACAGAGAATGAAAGAAAAAGAAATCGAAAAAGCTCTTCGCGCTCGAAAATTAAGTCTTCCCTTGCTCGATTAGCGAAGCGGGACACCCCATAAAGAAGCAACGGCTCTCGCGCATATACGGGCGCGCAGGCGCGAAAGGAAAAGATAAAAGAGCAGCACGAAAAAGGATGGAGATCGAGATATACGCGCGCAGGTATATATACATACACGCGGGGACCGTTCGCGCGCTTATCGATTCAAATCGCGTGCAGCGCTCGCCGGCCCGTATGAATGAACGAATGAGTAGGCGCGCGCGTGCGAGCAGGTGAGCCACCGGTTGAATGGGAGGCCCCAGGGGCGATTACACTGCCGCCTCTATGTGTGTCCGTCCGTCGCATGATGCCCGCTGCGGAGGTTGTCTACCCGGACAACCCTTGTTTTCACACGCGCATTACTCAACTCGCGTTTTCTCTGTTACGTATGTATTTTCTCGTGCGAAGCGCCTCATTTTCATTTATATCGCGTCCACGCGAAAAAAACGCTCTTTTTATTCAATTTTACTATGCAAAGGATTTTTTAGATTAAAATGGAAACACGTGTTTCCGCTTATGATTCAAATGATCTTTAGCATTAAAGCAATTAATAAAGCATTCGTGATGGAATTCATTAAGATAATATCGGGAACAATCACTGATATAATATTTAATAATGCTGTTTTTTTTTCTCTTTTTTTTTTAAATCTTGGAAGAGATAACAAAATTCATTACGAGAGATATTAATGGCTAATTAATATTCTTTTAAGATATATCATTTTATTCAATATATATACAATCATACAATATTTTATGCGAATTTATTGCGAAATATATAATGTACTTTATAGAATATAATATATCTAACGAATATGCTGTAAGATAATGGCTGACTCATTTTATTACCATATAAATAACTTTAAAAGCTATTAAAAGGATACAAACACGATTATACAATTATAATTTGAGTAATTGAAAAAATTAATAAAGGGTACATTACTGTCTTGTTCTCTCTTCTTTTTTTTGACCTATTATGAGTAGAAAAAGTGAAGGTAACTTCATCCGGTCAACGCTGCGTGCGCAAAATCGTTCAATCCTTCGATCTTCAAAATCGATCCAATCCTATAAGTGCAGGCGGAGCCCACAAAATACTCGTGCGAATACGCATAAAAAGAGTTTGGCACAGGCGCGTATTGTACAATACCCGAATAAGCGGAATTCACAGCGAATGGGTATATATTGATGCATTTTTTGGATCGCGGGAATGTCGGCGTGAGAGCTATTAGAGAACGAGCGGCCGTTTCTTATCCCGGCCGGGAAGGATTTCGCCCAGCTCTAACTTTGGGTCCTTCCATAAAACGAGATCTGAATTAATCAATGAGAGACGCGTGCGCGTCCAGAAGGAAGAAGAGGTATGGAAGAACGAGGACGAAAGTATATATGTGTGTGTGTGTGTGTGTTTACCGGGCGAGCGGCTAATCGCGCGCTCTTTCAGCCACGTACTTTTTCTGTACGCGGCGCAGAGACGTGTACTTCGCGCGATGCCTACCTGTTCTTTTTCGACGAAAGCGCGGAATAATCGACATCGACGCGCTTCGATGAGATATAAGGCTTTTTCTTGCGCGAATGGGGATTGGGAATGAATACGAGTAAAAACTGAGGTTGGACGAGAGAGATCGGCTCTTTTTTGTGAAAATTTGTTGAACGCCAGTTGCTTGCCGAAGTTTACTCAAATTTAATTAAGCGGAGTAATTCGAATGAAATATGTCAGATTTATTGTGAAATTGAATGTCACGAATCTTATATGAATTATGAATTACATAGTGTGGTATAATATAGAGTTCTTTACACTGAGAGGAGTTCAGGCCCATACCAGTTTCACGAAATATATTAATAAATTAATAACTAGAGGGTAAAAACATAATTTATTTACTAAATAATAAGTCATTTCATTATATTAATAACACACCATAACATCCTTAAAACAAAGTGATATATGTATGATTCTCGTAGCTTAAGAGAGAGGGGGGAAGAGAGAGGGGGAGAGAGAGGCGCTCAGCTGAGACATGTTGATTTTTAAATCGTTAGGGTGGGTATTTCGAAGAATAACAGACATTAAAAACACAGTGCTTGGTGTATATGGAAAAAGATCATGAGTATACTAGACTGGTATAATGTGTTTAAATTTATTTAGACCTATACTCCAGAGCACAGGGCTGCGTTCATAAATGGATGATGTTTCGTGCAGAGTTCATCCAAGAGTTTCAAAAAGCGATCCACCACGTAGTACAAAAAAGGGAAGACAGCGGCTTTGATCGAGATCAGTTTTTCATTGCACAGTAATCAAGGTGGGCATTTCGATAGTTTTGTCAGATCTAGAGCAGTGTAAGATTTTGTGGTATAATCTAAATACTATATAACCAAGAGAGCACGGAATTATTTGACGATTGAATGGTCCACGACAGTAAATTGTTAAATCGAATTTCTCATGGTGCATCTTTAGCGAACAACGGGGAGAAAGACGTTTAATTATCAAGTATAATTTATTAATGTAGTCTGACAACTAATATATTACCTATATAGTATAACGAAACTCAGGTGCTTCATATTAAATTTTGTAAAAGTTGTATATGTCCTTAATTGTGACAAAAATTAAATACGACAAGTAAATGAAATAAATTAGAATTACTTAAGAAATCTAATTCTATAATTAGGTCGCACTCACCATTGGCACGTAACGATATCGGCATACACCTCGAACGCGGAAAAACTCGGACGAGAAGCAAATTGATCATTATCCCCTACGAAGTAAATAACAAACTTCTTTATATCGTAAGCAAATGAATCTCACCGAACAGCTCGGCGCGGGCACGCACGCGTCCGCAAGTCGGAAATCGCACTCACTCATCAAAGGTGTAGACGCTCTGTATAGCATACGTCTACCCGACGCATCGTTAACTCGGCTCGAGCTCGGCATACGTCTTGTCGAATAGAACTGGCGCGAGAGAGCGCAAAAACCGATCGAACTTTATATAAGATTCAAGAATTTCCGTACAAGACGTTTTCGCGTGTTTTCACCGCATCATTACATCGGCCGCTGCTGTGCGCGCGCACACCGCACTACATATACCTATACTCCGCGAGCGGAGATCAGTCAAGCCGATCTTTGCGCGCTCGCGCGCTAAAAGACAAGTAGCCGCAGCGTCGCTCCTCGACGTGTGCGCGCGTATGTATATGTAGGACGGGGCAAAGAAAGGCTCTGAAAATATCACGGGATTCTCTGAAAAATCCTCCGTCTGCAGGCTCTCCGATATATCCCCTCGTCCACGGGGGCAAGAAAAAGCCGCGCGCGCGCGCCAATCAGCAGGTGGTACGCCTCTTAACGAGGAGATTCCGAGATTCATTCTTTATCCTTCGACGGTAATCGGACGCCCATAAAGAAACGTCGCCGAGTGTTGACTGCCCGTATGTGCACGCGAGAGCTTATATGTGTGTGTGCGCCAAGCTGATGTCCTCTCTCGATCGCGGGCGTCATGCTTCTCTCTTTCTCGATGCGTCCGCGCGCGCGTTGTTCCCCCTTCGTGATGTTCTTCTTCCGAGTGCCCGTCACTTGTTCCGTTGATATTTGAACCCTCGCGGTAATTCGTACCGTTATACTTATTACGATAATAATTGAATTCTAATACTTTCCTATATCAATTGGGAAAGAGTAAATGCGACTTGAATGTGTTAGAGCTTTTATAATTTTGAGTAATTTTCTACGTCTTTGATTATGCGGACCTAAGACGAAAATTTGTCATGAAAATTATTGTAATTAAAATATAGTGATTACCATTTATGATTTTTTTTATTTTTCCGTTCCATATAGGGTACGCAATTCAACTTGTTGACTAAAGCATCAAATCAGTTTTACATATATTACAACTTAAGAACGTACGAAATGTGTGAGAAATTAATTATCACCCGGTAGTGGTTGTTTGCATCCAACTTTAAACCTGCACCAATTTCATCATATCAATTTAGCTCTTTACATCACCCTATTTTATTGGTACTTTTGGTCGTTAAAAATATCGTCTCACCTTATACGCGCTGCATCCGCTGTGAAGCGCGTCAATAATGCCGTCGCGTATGGTTTAATTGACGTTGCCTTTCTTTCTGCCATCCACACTCAGCCGATGAGTGGCGTACGATTGTTGTGGCGAGAGCCTCCCCTTTCCTCCCTCCGTTTTTTTTCGCCATAATGTCCCCTCACTCGCGAGTCTCCGTGCGGTCCTGCCGGCCGCGCGCACGTTCCAAGCCGCACGCGCGCTATTTTTAAAGAGAGAGAGAGGAAGGGGGAGAGAGAAAACCGACAGTGACACACGCGCATGTTTTGTTGTTGCGGTACTAAGTAAACGTTTTCGTCGAGGCGATCGTTTCCTTCTTTCGTCTTTTTTTTCTTCTTCTTCTTTGGTTCTTGGCGGCGGCACGTGCGCGCGCGCCTGCTTTTGGAGCGCGAGCAGATTCTTGATCTTGTTAGGCTGATCGATTTCTTTCGACAAAGCATTCGCGATCTTTAATTGATTTTAATGATAATTGAGAAGCGGCCGAATTGTTCGCGTACCCGTGTGCACCCGTATATACTCGTCCGTCGAACGCGTTTTCTACCGTTATTATTTACTTGTTCTTCACTGTTCTTCGTATCGATAAAGGATACGACAAAAAATCCCTCCGATACATGCGATACGTTGTCTGAAGTTTTACTCTTAAATGTATACTTTGTTTCCGACATAAACTTTTTTTTACATTTTATTTCGTATGAGTTTTCTTCACTTTGTTCATTACACAACTATTATGAAACAAAAATAAAACGCATATATACAATTAATGTAGAATCCCAATTTTCACTGTATATACAAATAAAAAATGAAATTATAATTAATTCGATTGCTCTCCATGCAAACGAGCTGGTAATCATAAATAAAACGTATGCTTGGGGCATCGAGAAATAATAAAATTGAATAAACGCGTATGGAGCGCGTGAAATATAAATTAAACTGCGAGGCAGCGCAAAAACGAAGGAGAACCGTAACGACGTCAGCCAGCGAGGATATGTATGCGCGCATGTGCGGGGCGTAACAAGAAATCATCCCATAACAAATACCATGCGACGGCTATACTAATGAATAAAAGGTAAAAAGGGAGGAAGAATCCAATCGTCACAATGATCGGCTCTCCTCTCTCTCAACTCGGCCTCCACTCACGTCGTCCCCCTCCGAATGGTTATATGTACGCTCTCTCTCTTCCTCGCCGCGATAAGAAGATCAGACTCTCGCTCGCTCGCCGTTTTCAACGAAGAAGCGGCCATCCCCATTCGCGGCGCGAGCAAAAAGACGGCCGCGGGCAAAGGGGGCGCGCGTGTTAAACGTACATACATGGGATATATCCGCGGGAGCAGCTCGTAATTAGTAGGAATCGACTATTAATCCGCGTGTCCCGCGCGCGAGTTTCTTTCGGCGACGCCTTATATAGGGAATGGCATAAGCGGCGGCGTGTCGCGCTGCTTTTGAGCTGTGGCTCAAGCCGATCCCCAACGTTTGCATTCTGAAAGGGAAAAAGTGATTATTCCAATGGCGAGTATAGAGATTAAAAGGTGATAGCCGATCATTAGCCAAATTCGGATAAAAGCCTCATTATTTTCAAGGCCAGATTTATATAGAACATTCATTCAAATCGTAAATAAATAGTAATCTATTATCAAAATAAAAATGTTGAAGGTATATTATCACGATTATTTTAATAAAGCAGATAAATAAATCACTGATTTTATTATACGAAATGTTAGATATTGTCTCCGAGACCAAAATACACCTTAAACCTCTGACCGTCGTAAATTATCTCCCACCTACAAGAGCAGCATATAAATGTAAACTTTTCATCAGAAAGCAGTGACTCAACAGGCTGTAGCTCTCATTCCTAATTCCCGGAGTTTGCGTATCTCGGTTCGCAATCGGTAGACTCTCCCGAAAAGAATATGTCTCTCTCGGCCGCTCCGCATAAATCCGGTGATACTCGCCGCGGCGGCCGTGCAAATTATCACGTTGTAAATCCGGCGCAGCGCCCGCGCAGACAAAGCCCCAAAATAGAGAATTCAAAAAGTTGTAAGAAAAAAATAAAATAAAAGATAGAGATGAAAAGTCGTGTGTCGCACGTCGTATAAAAGACCGAGTTATTCGCGCGCGCGACATTAGACCGTCTCTGCGTATACCAGTCGGGCGAGTTGCCGGTTAAGGCGTTCACCGAGTCTTGTGCAACTTCTGTTATAGACCACCGCTCGAGACTTCGCTTTTTCCCGCCCGTCACGCGTGCCGCTCGACCGAGTACCTCGACCTTTGTCTATTATATTTCAGTTACCACTAGGCCGTTAAAAAGCTTCTGCAATACGACGAAGAAAAAAAAATGACGACGTAGAAATGTTGCTCGCTCTGATCCCATAAAACAAAAGTCACTTCTTTTTTTCGTGCCCGGAGCTGGCATTTCATGGAAGGCGCGATGTTCTATCAGTTGATGTACGAAAAATGCCTGCGCTACTAGATATACGCCTTTCGGTAGTAAAACTCTCAGATGTGTAACATCGGGTCGCGTTTCTTTTTCTCCCGCGCACTTCAAAAATAAATCAGGTTTTTCTAGTTTCTACTGACGATTATCGCCCAGGTAGTGTAAGTCATGAGGCTGCATTAAATTCTTATCGTCCGTACACACGGCAGTTATATGGACTTGACTTTTTTTTACTTGCTCGTTTAATTTTAATCTGTAAACTCTATGCTCTCGTTTGCTCTCCGTAAATCCCGAGAGAAATTCCTGACCCAAATACGTTTCTCGGTAAAAAAAATTAATTTAAGCACATTCGAAGTCCTTAAAAAGAAAATAATAAATTGACTATAAGCAAAATCGGCGCTTTATGTTATAAATATCGGTTAAGGAAAGAAATCTCGTAATAGTAATAAACTTTTTATTCTTGTTCGCACTGCACGTAAAATTAAGATCGTACAAGCCTAACAATTATAGAACGAAGTAAAATCCAGTCAACTGAGCCTAAAAACAATTTAAGGCTACCCCAAAATTAGGGCAATAAAAATTAATAAGGAATCAAAGCCAGCTAATCCCTTAATAAACAATCGGCATGCTCTCTCCGATTAGCCATTAAATTTCATTAATTACGCGACTGCATTGATTATCTTATAAAGCCGAGCGCTTTCAGTCCCGATAAATCCTCGTGTAAGACGCGGCCAGCCTTAAATAACCCAAAACTTCAGGAAATTAAAACTTGAACGCGTTCGATCCCTCCCTCGCCCCGACGCTCACATCCCCGGCGACATTAAAAATGCATCCAAGCGCGTGTGCGCCCTCGAAGACGATCACTTCGACTAATCGCTCGGAGATAATCTCGCCCACGTTCCCTCTCTCTCTACTAGTCTCGATGATCTCGCCGAGCTTGCCACCGCGGGAATCATTGGCTCGTGCGTTATGCACGGTCGGGAAGGAGAGAAGGTCGCGCCGAGAGCAAGCGAGAGAGAGAGATAGCGAGGCTTTATTGGCGTCTCGGGGCTCGCGCGCGCCCACCCAAATGAAGATAGAGAGGCTACCCTTCGCGCAGGAGCGAAGGGGGCCTTTTTCCGGCTCTACGTGCGCGTAACTGCCGGCACGCGCGTATACAAGCAGTTCTGTGCCGCGGCTCTGTTTCTCTTTCTGCTTGGATTCGTAAGTCTACCTATATGTATAAGTGCATAGGCCTACTCACGGTTGCGCGGAATGAGTTGGCGATGGGTGTGTTGTGGCTTGAGGAACATGATTTTAGTGGTTTTTGGGCTTTTAGGGGCGATCACACGGGGATATCGTTAACATTAATGGGAAGTTATTCTGAGTATATAATATGCGATAACGATGAAGATTATTGAGATAGTTATGGTTTTAATGATGTCGCAATACTAATACTGTCTGTCAATAAATTTCAAATTGAGGACCTCTTATTTTTTGTGTGATTGTTATTGTACTTATATAGTACCTATTGGTGAACTTATTTAAAAACACTCAGGCCGGCTGTGTGATAAATGAATTTATCGAAACTGATTTTTCATGAAAGTGATTTATGAAGTCGTGTTGATTAATGTTCCTGAAAGTAACAAACCCCGGATTAATTTTTAACTTGAAACCCGAGAACAGTTTTTTTTATCGTATAAAAAGAGTGAAGCTAACAGTTAAAATTATTTATAGGGATATTTTTTTATTTAATATTGTATGTAAGAATGTTTAGTCTAATAAGAAGTACAAATATGATGTGTAATAAATAAGTAAAAAATAAATAAGAAATGAATTGTGGATTGTATTATAATTGCTCGAATATCTCACAAATTCAATGATATCTTATTGTTCTTAGGGAATTTGTATATTTGATACTATATATACAAGACTTGTTATGTTCTACAAACTCAATTTTGAACGATATTGATATAAGTCTTCTTAAAAATTAAACATTTACAGTAGCGTATGTTTCAAACGCAAAATACAATTTTAAAAAACAATAAAATAAACGGACAAATATTTTCTTATCATAGTCCCAACCTTGATTGTTCTATATTGCTTTGCAAATGCAGCAAAGCAACTCTTGCCTCTATACCTTCCAATAACCATAAACATTCCTTAAATTCTACAACACACGATCACTTGAACGGAAAAATCCCTCATCAGTCGTACATAATACATAAAGTAGAATCGTGCGCCTGCGCGGGCGCGCACTTTATTCTCCGCGAAAAAGAAAGGCTCTCACCCGCGCGCGCGTCACGCACAAAGGGCGGCCGCCCCGAATTTCCCGGCACACTGGTGGGGGGGAATCGAGACACGAGATCAACCCCTGCGAAGGCCCGCCGCTCGCGCCCACACTCGATCGCACGCGTCCGAGGCGTGCGCGCCGCGAGTCACAGCCGCCCGCGATTTCAAACGTGCGCGCGCGCGCCATGCGCCGCACTACAGCGCAATACGAATTGCTGTACATATAGACCTATTATATACATAGATAGGGGATAACGCGACGTTCCGCTAATGAGAGGGCAGAGAGAAACTGTGTGTGCGAGTGCGAACTTGTGAGACTGGGATGGACGTACAGGCGTACGGCGGGATGTGGCAGGCGCCGAATTTTTACGCGAGCACGGCTGCGGCTGCCGCCCATCCCGCGCTCATGCTACGCGCTAACAGTAACGAACTACATTCGTGGTTTCATTCCAGGAAACCATCGATGGACGACGTCGCCAACCCCAACTCTGTCAATTCTCGGTGAGTAAACAACTCTTCTTTTTCTACTCATATGTATGCACTTTTTGCTTTTTTTGCGTGATTTGTAACGCGATGCAGTTAAACTCTCCGAGTAGCCACTCAGTTTTTTATACAAGTTAGTATTATTTTATTCTTGTTACGTTGGAGTATGTTGTACGTTTAATCAAACATTACATTTATTCCGAAGTAGTTTCTTTGCAAAGTTATTTATTAATACATTAAGTATAACTAAATTATATCTATATTATTAATTTTATTAAAAAAGAAAACAAAACATTAGAAACAAGTTTCTTAGATTGTTCAATTAATATAACGTATACGTAGGGTCCATTTACTGTTCCTTTTTATTAGATTTATCGTTAAAGTTCGTGCTTATCATAAAATATATCTCCGTTAGTATATACTTATTAGTTTTCCTGGGAAGAATATTTTAGATATTAAAACATTTATCATTTTTGGATATTAAAACATACTAGAGAAAAAGTTTAAACGTTTTTAATATAACAATTCTATGTGTGTTGCACTAAATATTTCTTTTCGATAATTATTTTGTTGTCTATATTATAAATGGTCTTATTTATCAGTAAAAGGATTGAAATTGAAATAACCAATGAACGCAAGGACGACCAAAAAGTTAAATTTTAGCAATACCAAATTAACTATGAAATACATAAATTCTTATTCGAAAAGCAACCTTATACCTTAGAATATGAAAAAAAATTCCTCTTTATAAAATGTGGCATGATCATGAATTACAAAAAAAAATCTGGTTATATCAAAACACCCACACGAATTTTCTTCCGTTCTCCATAACCGAAGCGAAAATTCCGCTAGTCTTCATAATTTGCGTCATTGTAAAAACGACAAATTCGTATAGGGCAAAGTTGGAGTGGTGCGCTGAAGCCACGATGATATTGTCATAGCCAAAGGTGTGGGGAATAGAGTATAAAATCGTCGGGGAGGCGCGAGTGAGCGTATCTTATCGGTCGCGATCGCATCTACCCCTCAGGAGCTTTCACTGTTTTCACGGAGCAAAAAGATCGGCGGCCCATCCGACGCCCCCGTAACAATCGAACCCCGTAATAGAATCACATTCATTCTTATTACCCGCCGAGGTCAACCGACCGCACGTTCAAGCGCCCTCGCGCGAGGGCGGCTTCTTTGTTTTTTCTTCATCACACCCCTTTCCGCGTTCCCCTTTCGCACTTGTCGCTCTCCTCGCTGCGATACCACGTTGGCTTTGTTCATTAATTACGTGCCTTCTTACAATCAATTTAATTTCTTCCTCTGCGGAATCATAATATAGGTGTAAAGTTAATGAAAAAAATTATTAAGCATTTGACAGCGTACAGTTAACTATGTTTTGAATTACGCTAATTAATTTTTGCAATTCATTTTCTTTCAAGTTTCAAGGCCTTTCATATAGTCAGTTAATAACAGAAACAACTAAAGAGGTACATATGAAAAAAATTGAAAGATACATATTTTTAAAAGCAATTTCAATCGGATACAAACGATTAAATAAAAAGGAATTCCGAAGATTTTTCTTACGTCAGGCTCATTACCCTCTTAATATTTATTTATCTAACGAGTTAGGTTTTTACCGACATCCACATAGCCCCCCATAGCCCTCGCGACATTGTCCTCCTCGATCCTTCTCATTCCGGCTTTTTCTAGCGACGGAATCGAGACTCCCCTCCTTAAGCCTTCTGGTCGTCGTCGTCGCGCTCGAGCGTATAGTCCGCTATTCTCGGTAAGGTCTTATGCCGCGTGCCACTGCCTTTTCGCTCTTATAAGTCCTTTGCACCGACGGCTTTTTTCTGACCCCTCCCCTCTCCCCACCTTCTCCCTCCGACCCGATCTGCCACACGACTTTGCTCTAAACCACGGAATAGCGATGGTATATTGGGCGTAAACTTTTTAGTGGGTAATTTAATCTAAATGCATGAAATGTAGTTCAAAAGCAGCCTTAATATATCCTATAAGGAATTGTTATTGTCATTGGAATTTCTGTTTTATAATGTAATTATACGAAAGATATAACATTAACTAGCTATGATATAAATCAAATCTGGATCTAAATTAGTAATTAACAAATATATGTATATGGTCCGGAAGCTTAAACCAAATGCATAAAAAACTAATTCATTCATGACAAAATAAGCATTCTTATTATATACGAGTTAATTTTGTTATTTAAATAATAAAACTTGATGAAAACGAAAAGTTTCAGATATTTGAAATATAAATTTTTAATCGTTAACAAATATCCACTATCTACATTTATCAATATAATTTCTTAATTAAATAAAATATAATCCAATTAATTTATTTGATTTTATTACAACAATATCTAGACGCGCCTTTTTCTGTTAATACAAAGCACACCCACCGCGACATATTGTTAACTAGGTTAAATTATAGTTAATTTAGTCCCTGCACGCATTTAAATGGTTAATCCCAAACTGCTCGATCGTGCCTCATTATTTCGTCATCGTTTTAGTTACAGGTAATAGATTCAGAAAAAAAAACATCACTCAATCATATAAAAATTTTTCAAAGAAACACACATATTGATAATCATTATGAATCTTACAGTGAATCGCAAAAATCGAGTAAATTACACATCAATAAAAGCTGATTTGGCAAAAACAGCTGTTACACGTGTTTTCCTCGTATACGAGAGAAAAGCCATGAATAAAACTAAGATCGTTTCGAGGCGAGTCGTGGAAGAGCCTAAGACGAGCGAACGAGCAGAGCTCAACTCGATGACGGCCGCCTTGATGCCTTAATTATCTCGCTCTGTTTGCGAACGCCCGCTCAGAGCAAAGGGGTTCCAGGAGAGAACGCGAGATCTGTGCAGCGCCCGCTTTTTCCCTCGATGCGCGCATCCGTCCCGCACGAACTTCGCCGAGAAAGACAGGGGGGCGGGGAAAAAACTAGCAGCGAAAACCAGCGCTGCGGAGTCGTCGCGAAGGAGCGCGCGCGAAAAAAGACAGTGTAGGCGTATACGTGGTTATACATTGAAAGCTCGCCTCGTTGGACCGATTCGTGACGAAATTCTTAGTTATGATTCGACTCATTATAAAAACATGATAACATCGGCTTGTTCTTTTTTCTTTTCATAATAAATTTGAAAAAAGAAGAATTTTAACTGTTGCTGGCGTTATCAAAATTTTATTTTTATTTAAAATATTATAACTAGAATATCGCTAATAATTTATATTTTTCCAAGTTACCAAAAAGCGCCGAAGAATACTTTAATACGAGTAAATGATTAAAAAGCCATCCCGTTATTTTGAGGACAATTTAAGTCTTCGAGGGGACTGTTTACATGTTGCAATCATGAAATTCTCGCAGCCTACAAAGCCTCTCCTCGTCATCCTCAAATTTTCAGCCGTCCAATTTAAGGCGGAATGCCCTGCTAGTAGGTACGCCGCGGCTCGGGCTCTTTAAAGTATGCTAATTCGCGCGAATTAAACCATTAAGAAGCTCGCAGGGGCCGAGAACGGAGAGGAGCAGAGCGCAGTCTTCTTCTTACAAGGTGCGCTTCGCCGGCTATGGAGCATAACGAAAAGATCGGGGAGGGCCCCGCACTCTTTAATTTGTCCTCGAGTTCGCGGGATCGCGTCGTCTTCGTCGCTCCAGTCTTACGTTAATCGGCGTAATTTCATTCAAATTGCCGATACCTTGTTTTATTGCCACAGCGACGACCGTTCGGTATTCTTTTCCCTTTTTTCCTCGGACCCCCTTGTTTTCTCGCCCGTGCGCTCCCTCCTCGGGTATATCGGGGACAGGAAAGTTAACGAGACCGGTGTATATTAGGTAAAAGGGTATAATGCGCTGTGGATTTGTGGATACCATCTACGACATTGATTGAACGCTAATACTTTTCTAACTATGAAATCCTGATGTTATTTGTGCCAAAGTATATATTTCTTAATAGTTAGCAATATTTCTTAATAATTAAGTAATATTCCTTAACAGTTAAGACGTAGCTCATTCGTTCAAATTTTCTACATTTTCAAAGATATAGTTTCTTAACTATTAGGAAATATTGTATTAGGAACACACGATTAGGCGAGCTATCCGTTCTCTTACTTCCTTAGACTGTCTTCCCCCACCTAGCCTCACTATACACTTCCATTTGACACATGTATTACACACACATTTTCACCAATCACAGTATATATACTGCAAAATTCGTTCTTCGTGTTATTGACGAGCGGACTGTT
>UXGD01002621.1:0-24955 GCA_900474315.1 Torymus auratus | reverse complement strand
CCATATTACTATACACATACACACACCCTCATACACACATACGTATAGATCGTGTGTATTCTCAAAATTATCCACACTTCTCAGGTTGATAAATAAAAAAAATCGCGAAAAATTACCGAAAATGAGCAAAATTTTAAGAATTACGTGAATTTGGGAAAAATCGCTAATAAAACGCGCGACTCGCTGAAATTTATGGTAATAGAATCATACATAAAAATTTAGTGATCATTCTCAAACACTTAAAAATGATTTTTAAGGTATATTTTTCATATTTGAAAGCTGGCGACATTATAATTATTTAAGCTTTCGGATAAATGAAGCTCGATACCGAACTAGAAAAATGTCCGAATTAGAGTAATGGCTTAATCTCCCCGAGCTTATAATACAGCGATCGAGTGCTCGCGCTGCTCTGACTCTTGTAAAAAGAGTACGGGAGGGCTGCGGACAGCCCTTTTTGTATTATTCTGGGAGGTATGATGGCCTTTTGTCCCTTTGTGCATCACGCACATATACATACATTATAATGTACAGCGTACGGAGGTGGACTCGGCGGCGGCGGCAGCAGCTGCCAGTATAGCCATGTTTTGTATAGAAACGGTTTTAGCTGTTTTCGAGGACTGAATGGAGGCTGCTGCTGCCGCTCCCTTGCATTTATACACACCTACACCATCACGTTTTGCTTTACGATGCGGGGTGCACACTTTGAGTGCGTTTTTTGACTTTTGGGACTCGAGTGGCCGCGCGGCGCCTGATGAACACTGGTTTATTTTTTATAGAGGGGAGGAAAGATAAGATGTCGAAGGGAAATTATACCAGTCGAGGAAAATGGGTGAACTATTTCCTGATAGTTTCATCAATTTTAGATACCATTTATATATAGAATCAATAGAGCGTATGGATGTTAAGTATTGACTTTCCATTAATTAGAATTTAAATTGGTTTGGCAACAAGTTGATTGCCATCTATACTGGTATGGTTATTATGTTACGAATATTCTTTGGCAATTTTATGAAGAAAATTTAAAAACTGATTACACGAATCGATTACATTTAGGATTTTCGGTATAAATAACAAAAAAAGTCGGGAATTAAAATTCTTTACCTTCAAATTTGCTCATGGGTGAAGTATACCTATGTATGCGTTATTGGTTTATGGTTTCATCAATTGATTGGAACACTCGATTGGAAAATAATTTTCTCAATTTTTTCAAAAGTATACTATATTATTCATTCAATACCAATTTTGCAATCTACGCAAAACTGAAAACAATACATTTTTCTTTTGTTTTTCATTGTAGAAGTGAAATTCTAGACCATGTATATAATTTTAAATTAAATGTTGAATAAATCTAGAAAGTTTCTTACAAAAACAATTACGCTATTATTCAGCGGTTAAAACATATTTTTTCAAGCGAAACAAATGTTTCTCGTAATTACGTGAAATTCGAATTGAATTTTAAACTTCTAAAACAATTATAAATAATTTTTAAAACAACTATTTATAACTTAATTAACATTTACAATTCACATTAAACTATTTATAAAATAATTTTAATTGACTCGGAATTGGGATTTCGCATGAAAAAATCCATTAGATCCGTCACATAGAATATCGCAAAATAATTTTTTTACACGTATTTTTTGTTTTTAGAATTTAACATTTATTAACAAAGTTATAGCAAGTTATACAATTTACGACAATTGTGACATCACGATGGCGCAGTATATCTATATAGTGTAGAATTGTAACGTCATCGCACATTTATTAACACAGATATTGCTATATCTGTTAATAAATGTTAAATTCAAAAAAGAAAAATACGTGTCGATTATTTTTCAATATTTTATCTGATGGATATAATGGAATTTGATTTTATTTTTCATGCAACATCCCAATTATAAGTAAAATGCATAAATAACAAATTCATTTCATGTAAAATATCTAGAATAATTTTCGATAAATAAAATCTCAATTTTTTCATTCCATGTAAAAATCATTTCACAATTTTCATTATCGTTTATGTTTTCCATGTGAAATGTTTCATATATACCAACACAACTATATCTTTTTTAGCACTTTAACCCTTATCGCCGTTTGCTACATAAAATTAACGAAACGGCCAGTAAACATAAAACAAAATCATCCAACCACACCGTGAACTATAACAATGAGAAAGAAAGCAAAACAGAGAGAGGAAGAGGGAGAGAGAGAGAGAGAGTTCAACCACGCGCGTGGATACATCGTCGTGCAGCTTGCGCACACGACGGAAATTCAAGCTCGTAGAACACCAAGATTATAATCCGAGTTCACGGGCGCCCTCGCTGTCCGGCAAAAATGAAAAAACCAAGAAAAAAAATCCGCCCCTCGTCATTACATCATACCACGACCCAACGCGCACGCGCCTTAAATGCGTGGCCACTCACGCACATGCACATATATTTCGCGAGAGCAATTAAACGGCCTACCGTTATACGAACGTGGAGCGCGCGAAAAAGCACAAAATTATTCCCACCCGTGCGTTTTACCACTCGTTTTCCGCGAGTACATATACGCGAGCGCGTTTCTCTCCTTCACGCGCAGACTGCACGAATTTCAAGTGCACGTGCGCATACGAGCTCCCACAGTTTATGTTGTACATCGGTATACGTATATGTGAGAGAGAGAAAGCACATATACGTCTGCGCACAAAGGGTGCGAGAGCCCGGCGCGTATATTCGAGGACGTCGAATAGGGGGGCGGAGGTACCTACGCCGGCCATTAGGTATCGGCCCGTACATAGCTGCACCACGCGGGTATACCTCGATATATATATACACACGCGGCACAGCAGGTGCGCACTCGCGCGAATTTCAATGGCGAGCTGGCGACACGCGGCCGACTGTTAATCTCTGATAATTGTTATTTTAACGGCGAGAATTCGCCGGGAATAGCAGCAGCACGTGCACAGCTCTGCTATACGGATTTTATCGAATCGACGGGGGTTACGTAGACGGGTTAGGGTCGTTCGACGGAGGAGGAGGTGAGGGAGAGTGAAAAAGCATCGCGAGTTTTCGAGTTGTCGCGGGAATGCTGGTCTGCGGAAAATAGAAAGTTTTTAATGGGGAGAGTAATAGAGAGGGAGAGGGAGGGCTGAGATAATGATGCTAGAACGAAGCCATTTACCGCAGTGGTGTACCGCGAATATACATATCTATAGGATTCCCGTGGTCTACCGAAAGTTACGTGCAGTAGTCGAAAGTATGTAGATTGTCATGCTTCGGTCCTTGGGTATATATAAGTTGTCGTGTCATCGTGGGAAGTTATATATTCGAAGGTATTGCACCCGGAATAAGCACTTGCGAAGTCAATGTTGCACACACATACGCATTGCACTGTTTATATTAGAGAAATTTGCACAGTTAATAAATCATTTTAAATCAACGCTATTGAGCTCTGCATCTTTTATATTTTAATGTGTCAAACTTACTAATCGGCGTAGATTCAACGGGTTAGTATACATTATCCGTAAGACACTCACCTGTAACAGACAAAAGACAACAAAATTTTATTAATTAATATACCTTTTTCAGTTCATGACTAATAAAAATATATATGCATTGCAATAAAAGAGGTCCCAAGAAAGAAATAAATTTTGATAAGCTATAGAGACTATAGACGACTACGTGTCCGCGTATTATTACGGCCTCTTACGAACACGACTTCGGGGTTAGTGTTGCCCCACCGCGTCAGGAATTTGTGATGTATTTAAAGTATGAGATTCTTGAAGTAAAAAAAAATAGTATATATTACGCATCTAGGGGAGAAAAAAATTCAACCTTCGCGGCTTCGATGGCAATTTACACGAGCTGTGGGCTGACCATTTCAGATTCACGTTTTTGCGAAAGTGGCGCACTTTCAGCCAGGGTATGATGCACAAATTTTTGAACGTGCTCTTATCAAGGCGGCCATAACATATGGGAATATGGTCATTTACACTCTATAACGCATACCATTTTTTCATAAAAACCTGCGTACTATTATTATTTATAAATGAGACATTATATGAAAGTCATTAACCTTCGAAGTCTCAAAATAATGTAGATATTAATACACATTCACGCATAATACATAATTTAATTATTTAAAAATGAAGTAGACGTGCTATGCAGATTAAAATTTCATTAACGAACGAATTTACGAACTCGCAAACCCAGTTCGCCGAATGAATTATCTCTCACCTTTTCACGTGTATTAACTTTAATAAATATTTCACACAATCGTGCGCATCAAAAGTTCGAAATCGAAATTTTTTTGTGCGAAACTGAATAGATTTCATTACCATGAATATTTTACTCCCGCTCAATTCAATTACACGTTAATATAATCAATTCCATTAACTTCGGCTTCTTTATCTCCAACCCCGCGCGTGCCCCGTCCCATCAACACATTTTTCGCCCCTCTCCCCCCGCATTCCTTCTTTTACTCAACTCACCTCCTCCTATCGTGAAAATTATAATTCACACCGGCGGGAGCATGGTATAACATCCTCACTCCCTCGGTTGCCGAAAAAAAACGCAGACTCCTAAGCGCGCGCGCGCGCGCAAAGAGAAACAAAAAAGAAATCCCCGCAGCAGCAGCAGCAGCAGTACGTGACGTGCGAGGAGGGGGATGAGTGAGAGAGATCGTCCGTCCAGATAGCATCTTCCTCTTCCTCGCGCGCGCACCCACACGTATATGCGGGATAAGGCAGCTTGCGATAAGGGTAGGCTATACGCAACGCGTGCCTAATCTCAAAGTGGCGCCCGTAGCACTCGAGAGGCAGGCAGTCGGCCGGAGGTTTAAGCGCTGATGCTGCTAATTACGAGGGCCGTCAGCGCCGCCTCTCGTCCTTCGCTATACGCCGCTACTGTTAGTAATATACATATATATATGTATGTACGCACACCCCCGGACAGATAACAGACGCAGCGAGAGAAGAGGAAGAGAGAGAGAGAGAGAGAGTCCTTTGAACACCGAGGCTTTTTCTGGCGGCAGACACGGGGATGCGATGTAAATTCATAAAAAAAGGCACCGCGCCAGCTATAAACGTTATATATACACGAATGTCCGGATATACAACAGTCGATGTGTTTTTTAATAAACGCCTGCGGCGGGACTACATGCGCGAGCTCGTCTTTGAACGCGAATCGAAGTGATCGCGCCTGTGCGATGTTTTTTAATTAAAACAGCCTGCAGTGGGAGAGAGGTATAGATTACTGAAAATAAAAAATAAATGCCAGCGCGGGCAAATTGTCAAAAGGGCGCCGATGGGAAAGTGAATTTTGGGGGGTGACGCGGGTATGCGCGAGAGATATTGGCGCGGTACAGTGAAAATTAAATATCAACGCTGATGGATATATGTATATATAGATACGTTATGGGTATAGAGAAAGAGAACTTTGAAAGGCAGGCGAGCGATGAAAGATATATGAGGACTTTTTAATACCGGTTCTTTCTGGTTTTTATATACTGTGTGCGACGGTTAGTTGTGTAATATGTAGTACGGGAAAGCTCGTTTCGGTGATATGTTGCGTAGGTATAATACGTGAGTATCCTTGAAACTAAAAAAGGAAACCGTAAGATCATCGACCGAACTGACGAGAAAATTATAAATTAGTAAAATATTACTATCGTTGCTATTACTTACAATTAGTTTATAGAAAAATAGTACACGCAACACGTGCTCATGGACTGTCCAGCTCTTTACCCCCTAGTTGCGTAATATACTATTTAACAATATTATAATATAACGAAATTGAAGACTTTTCAAGTGAGATTTTAGAAACTTTGCACCCCCTCTCGTCATGTTACTCTGCGATCCATATTCAAAGAATTCCCATCGTCTGTATAGGCTACTTATACAGGCAATCTTTAAGTTAAACAGCCGAACTTAACAAACTTCATATCGCGATGAATATTGACTTCGAAAAATATATGAAAATGATTTACACAAGAAGGTTCCCCTCCATCTCCGTCTGCACTTAACACACGAACATACACACACACACACACGTATTATACGCACATACGGATGTAGACAGCTATATAGCGCAAACTCGCCCGCGGGCTTCCGGTGCTTGCTCGTGCTTTCTCTCCCTCTCTCTCTTTCTGTTTAGAACTTGCGCGAACAAATTAGTATGCGCTGTGTCGACCCCCGCCTTTACATCCGCACGCGCGCGTCTATTACTTTAAGTTTTGCGCTGCAGCGTACGCGGCAAAGATCGGAGCGCCAAGTTTTGGCTCCGGAGACGTCGGATTAGCGTCTCTGCGCGCAGGCGCGCTGCTGGAGCTCGCCTTAAAGTGTCTTTCGAAAATTTTCGATTATTAAGTAGCAAGTTAAACAGCGCCGATGGGTGTGTGCTGGTACGGCGCCCATTTTGAGTTTTCGCAGTTTTGGTATGAGTATTTGAACGCAGAGGGCACGTGAGGTTGGTTGTTTAAAATTTATTAGAAGAAGTTTTCGCTGATGGGGAAATTTCATTTGATCGCAGGGGAAAGAAAAGCACTGGCGCGTTATTAGTTTTCATTCTCGCGATTATTACATCGTTATACTGCCGTTCTTATTATATTTCAATTTTTTGTCGAATGGTTATTTGAAATGGAACGAGTTCACTGTCGTCTAAATAATTTGTAGATTCAAATTAAATTTTTTAGCTTTCAGCTTGTACGTTGATATGGTAAAATAAACAATTCCTTAATTAAAATATGTTGTGTATATATATAGTGATATGAAATAGTTTACATTCTGAAACGTGAATTTCTAAAACATTTATAGTTTATTTACAGAGCGATTCGATTTAATCAAGAGCGTTTTAAACAATTATTGGAATCGTTATGAAACTACTATGGTATGAGGAAATTTTTAGCTTAACAAATGGCCGCTGTTTGGAGCGTTTAAGGGAAAATTCCAAATTTATTTGCAGAAGCGTTCAAATATTTATTCGGAAATTGCGTAATTGTAAATTCTTTAGTATAAAGTGTTAAATATTTTAGAGTTATTCGCTGTTTCGGGAATCTGAAATATCCGAGCAACAATAATGAAAATTTCTAAAAACTTTTAGCATTTTATAGGACTTTTAATCTATAATTACATTAACAATATTTTGCTGAGGCTTTAAGAGATGTTATCTAGTACCCAAACATCAATCCATTTTTCTCGAAGATATGAGCTGTAATATTGCAAATAAACGATTTCTAGTGATCAAAATTATTTTTTTAATTTTTTAATTGATAAGAAATAAGAAAAAATTCCTATATGTTTCCATAATAAAAATATCATGGTCGCTAATAGATTTTTTTCTATTTTATTTTTTAATGCTGACATAGAAAAAACACTTCGAAAGCTACAGCTTTATACACACGCACCTGCGCATTTCTTTAAAATAGCGTATTTCAATTCTAAATGACTTATAAAACATGTTGCTAGCATCTTTTCTCAAAAAATTTTTTTTTCACTATTTCGAAGATTCCTCTGCGAGGAAGAAAAAAATTAAAGAGCGTGAGTGCTCAATAAACTCTATAACTTTTAAAAATTTTTATTTTTTATAGTAAAAAAATATATGATTGTTATCATGCATTCTGTATTTTAATAAACATCACGAATCATTAAAATTAGTCAGTATATACTAAATAATTCCTGGGAATTCCACTCACTAGTTTAACTTTAATTGAAACTAGCGATTCTCATCTTCGTACATTTGCAACTTATATAAGTATATAGAGGTAACTAAATTACAAGTCTTCCTACAGATGTCGATTCTCCCCCTCTCCAACACAACCTGCATCTTTGATATTATAGCCAGTATCAGAAGCCTTATCAAAATTCGTAATCCGGAGGTTGCGCATTCAGCCCGTATAAGTTATTCAAGATTCTAATACACTTGATAATACACTTGATTTATCGCATAACTTGCCTGACTTTCTATTAAAACTTTGTCAATATATTATATAAATTATTCCCAATATCTCCTCAGCGAGTTTGAGCATCATCTTTTCACTCTATAATCATTTGAATAATAATGAATTGCTTTTTTTAAACTTATTTTCTTAACACTGACAACTTTGCAGAACATTATTACGTTACCGATAAGAGAAACTCAAAAACTTAATAAAGATTTTCATCGATAAGTTTTATCTTCGTTCATCACAGTGTTAAACGCATAAGCAAAATTTATATTGTACAACTTATTTTTTTAGATATTATGATTAAAAAACGGAGCAAAAACGGCAATAATAGCCAATTAGAGTTCTAATTGAAACTCTAATTCCAACAATACACACACATCACAGTAATTAAACGAAAGATTTGTTATGGCTGACGAACGATCTTTTCCTGTATATCATTAATCTTCCCACAGGGCTACCGACTACTCGATACAAGCAACACCAATATACCGTTATCCAATTAGATAGCATATAAGACATCAAAGAGCATCTCTTCCAAAATTCGCGCCATCCGCCCACCTCGACACCACTGCAACACACCCTGGTATACATACATATAAGAGCGTCTGTTTAGCATCGCCGGCGAACTTGCTAAGTGGAAAATTGCCGCGCTCCTCCGACGTAGTGTAATAAAGTCGGGACCGCGCGTGCGCTTTCGTTATCCCCATATACACGTTATATACCTATAGATGTACACAGAGACGCTGGGGCGCTCGCGCGACATTAATCCCCTTTCCGCGTCGATGTCGCCCTTGGTATAAGGTACATGGCGAAAAATTGGAGGGGAGCGCGCGTAATGAAAATTAATTGAAAGTGTACGCGCGCCTACGCGAGCAAACAGGGAAAATCAGGCGCTTAATGCCGGAGTGTATATAGAACTCGTGTGTGTGTGTGCACAGTAACACGAATCGTACTTCCGCGTGGAGCTAAAAGTGAAATGTTAATTTGCGAAAATTATGAAGAAAGCCCTTTGAAAGTTAGCCTAGATTTATCGGCTGGGGAGGAAATTATATTTCGCTTTTAGCAGTAAGTTATAACGACGTCATTAAAAATGCCAGCGCGTTATATCGAGGGAGCCTGCGAAGGTGGTTCTCTTTGAGAAATTTGCGAGCGTGTAAACAATTTTGATAATCAAACCGGCGAATCTTTAAAGAATTGTTTAGCTAAGACCCAAAATAGTATGTTTACATCTGCAAAGAAAAGTATATCGATGATAAAGCTAGTACATAATAAGGGCACAGTAACTGAGACTTATCACATTGCTATATTTGAAAGCTCCGTATCCAACGCTACCAAGACAATTCCATTAAACTTCGTCATTATAGACTAAATCAAGGTGAAATCGATAGCAGTTTATTATTATGCACGTTTATTATGCCGGGAATAATTTGTTGATTCAGCGCATGACGAGTTCGCGCACGTACACGCGTGATACCGCATAATTTTATATTCCCCACAAGTCGACGATAATTGTGTCGCTGATGAGCACGCATAATTGAACCGCGCGGACTGGCCTCAGCGTAAATAATTTCGTTCTTTCGATAGTATATCTACTTCCATATCGTTAATGAGGGAGTAATGTTTTTGTTTTTGTTCAACGCAAGAAAGTGAAATTGAAAGTGAAAGTGACTTCAGCTCCCCGCTTGTTAGTCCAATTTACTCTGTACATCGCGTAATTTTAAGTATATTACCGTACGCACGAGGTTCTCGGAAGGTGTACCATTAAGAAAGAAAAATAAGCGCCCAGGCCAACACCATATTATCAAAGCAGTCGCGCGGGTCAGTGACTTAATGCGTTTTTCCCACCACACGTTAATTTCAAGCCGAAAGGGACACGAGACTCGCACACGGGCCCTTAAAAAAGAAGGCAACGAGCGAAAGGGAGACGAAGAGAGCCAGAGAAAGCAAGCTCCGTGTATCCTTGCAGCCCTACGCGCAGAGAAGTAATTTTTCTTAAGCCACTGCTTAATTAAGTTCACAAAGCGCGGATCTACCTAATGCCGTGCAAACACACACACACGTATAGCCTCGCTTTTTTCCTATTAAGTCGTCGCCCGGTACGCGTATTTTTTTCTCAGCTGAGAAAAGGCGGTAAAAAGATGGTACAGGCGTATATACGTCGGACAGAAAAAACCGCTGCCAATTCATTGGCACTTAGCTTCTTCAACCTTTATTTAATGATTCCTTTAATTAACTTTCACTTACAATATTTAAGATTCATCCATTCCAAATCCAAATTTCAGGACGGTTGGATAATTTTTGCTCTTGTCATCGCGCGACAACGAACACGCAAATTTTTTCTAAAATAATTTTTTTCTTAAAAACAAATTAATATAATCTCTTGAAATTTTAAACACATATAGCCTCCAATTAGTGCAATAACTGGTTAAAATTTCAAGTCAATAAATATAATATTTTTTGAGATATTAATTTTTAAAATATAAAAATGTTTTCCTTAATAACAAATGAGAGAGTGAAGATATTTTAAATTTAAAAAAAGGAAAATGTAGGTAATTTTAATACCTTTCAAGAAAAGTTTATTATATTATGTAATAATCGCTATAAGATATTGAAAAATCGAAAAAACTAAAAATTCAAAACCGTTTTTTGGTTATAAAACAAAAGAAAATCCATAAAATGTCAAATCCATTAGGGTATCTTTATTTTCCCGCGAGACGAAGAGAATAAGTTTTACCCGACGAACATTGGTTGATTCGTTTCGGAGATATGAAGAGTTGAAATATATACACACACACACACATCTTTTTGAACATTTTTTTTTCTGAAATTTTTTTCACCTTTACAAAGTTGCCTCTATGAAGAAGCAAAAAAACTCAGCGTAAAAAGGGAACGAAAAAGAGAGCAGTATATATAGACAGCAGCAGCAGCGCCGATCGCGAATTAAGGCAAGGCTGCGTCTGTATATACATATATACGTCTTTACACGCACACAAGTGCATTCGCCGGGAATTTCCTCGGCGCGCGCAATTCCGTCCCTCTACAGCGCATGGAAGAAGCAAAAGGGGCCGACGACGACGACGACCGAATAGGGCGCGCTCTAAATCCGAAAATGACACACTCGATTCTGGAAGAGAGAAAGAGAAGGGGGGAAGGGATGGAAAAATAGACGAGGGGTGGAATAAAACTCGGTGTCCAATGAATTAGTAGATTACTCGGGCGCTTAGGAGAGAGCGAGAGAGAGAGCGAGAGAGAGCGGGTGAGCGAACGATCGATTATTGTAATGGTATTTGTCGAAGCCCGGCCGCTTGGATACGGCCGAGTGGTTTTGGGGGATTTCGAACCTCGGCGGATGCTGTCCATATATATATACACGTGTGTGCGCCTGTACGCGTGGTTGGAAATTGAAAGGACGGTAAGTAGGTTTGGGATGTCGTGATTGAAAGGCGCGTCGAGTGCGACTCTTTTCAATGAAGTGAGGAAAGGGGTTGTTGTCAATGGAAACTCTCGAAAAGTTGAAAGGTTATCATTGTTCCGGGTACTTTTATGCCGAATCGGATTTCTACGTTATGAGTAAAACTTGTTATAAGAGATGAATGGCGTGTCATCGTTAATTTTTCGCTGTACGGTTTCTAAAGGGTTCTGACTGATATAACACTTTTACATTTAAGAAGAAATTCGACCCTTATTGACACTCATTCAAGTATACTCGTGTAATTGAGTAAAAAATTACAAAATGTTTGGCAGAAGTTACCGTACCG
Organism: Torymus auratus; assembly: GCA_900474315.1. Lineage (NCBI taxonomy): Eukaryota > Metazoa > Arthropoda > Insecta > Hymenoptera > Torymidae > Torymus > Torymus auratus. Next base: position 13,274 of record UXGD01002621.1, on the reverse strand, counting down.
TATCGTACAGCTGCCGCAGGCTGTGTACACCAGCAGCCCCAAAGCCATACTCTATAGTTTATAGAAAATATTGCTAGATATACAAGGAAATTTATGAACGCGCATTACAAAATTTTCCGTAAAGTTTGTTAATTTTTACGTTTTTACAGTCGATTTCAGAGGTCTCTTAATTTATAATTTTTATTAATTTACTTTTGCAAGTTATATCGCACGTACCATACCTAAAGTAGAATCGACAATAATTATTCGCTTATAATACGTTTGTCACGCGTTCAAAGATAAACTCTATATAGTTTTGATAAATTTGAATGTATTTGGATGTAAATTTATAATTTGCGATTCTTGAGGTAGGAACTAGAAGCTCTATATAGTTTCATGTCGGACGGAAGCGGAGTGGCCCCGTAGACAATAGGCTCTTGGGCATAACTGAAGGAAGCTACGTTACTCATGTTCTCCTAAGTGTATCCTCTCAAGTGCCTCGACTTCCCAAAAAGGGTAAGTGGTAAATCTAGAGAAGTGTTAATGTATAATCCTCAAAGTGCCTCGTTGTCTTCTATAACCGGTGTAATTTCTTTATAGTCGCGAGAATTCGGTCCAGATGAGTAAATTCGCGTTTTATACCTGCGACAACTCCATATTATGCGATCTCGTCAATGGCGCTTTCACAAAGAAACCTACCTATATATAGGTGAACTGCCATTGACCGCCTTGCCGCGTAATAATAAAGAAAAACGCTTCCCGATGATATATGATATAATATATCTTTCTCTTGAACGCTGGAAAACCCGCGAGCAACGTGGCGAAATTCGTAGCTTCATTTATATGTAGATATTGTGTGTTTGCATATAATCTAATGCAATGGATTTTAGACTATATGCAAAGCGTATACGTATAAATTATATCGGAGGAAAATTTGATATTTTTGTTCGACGTTATATTCGAAATATGTAACTTTGATTAAATAACAAAATAAACAATTATTTCAAATCAAATAATAAATACTGAATATTGTATAAACGTTATGCTTGAATTATTTGTGAAATTGTAAGCACATTGAGAAGTTGAATAATTAAATTTGACATAAACATAAAATTATAATATCTCTTTATCCTCCAAAACTGAAATGTACTAAGTATTTTGTTGAATAATATATTTCGTTTCAAAGCAGGGCTTTTATTCTATCATTTGATTTAATATTTTGTGGTTTTCATTATTCAAACATAATTCAGTCGAAATAAATAACACCCATCCCCTGTGCATTTTGGTTTCAACGGTTCTCCCCCTTCAGTTATGTGCGGCCGTAGCGTTTGCGGTTTCCATTATTCGGAAAGCCCTTTTAATAAATTGTGCGCAGTTCTATCATTTCTTTTCTCAAAATGTACAACGGCGATGATAATATCTTGTTCAAGCTATTATAATACGCGAATAAACGATGTTGTATAATAACGATCGTGAATGGAGATTATATATTTTTCGTAAAAAATTATTTACCTTTGAATTATACGTGAATGCGTTCTTGAATGAAAATTGGATTAGAGCTCCGATCGATAAATCAATGATGACAAGTGGATGAAAAATTGATAAATTTATAATCTCTCATTTCAATTGCTATTGTCAAAATTCTGATTGCGTCATCTGTATAGTTAATAATTTAGGCTCTTCATCGGATTAATTAAGCAATGGAAATGTTCGTGACATTATCCGATAATGGTTTTATTGTATGATTAATCGACGCAAATATCTTATAAATATATAGTTAAATCTTTAAACACGATTAAATTAATCCTATTGTATAGGTTACCTAAATTTCCATTAATTTACTTAATTCTTATGTATTTTGTCTGGAAATTCTATGTTGCAAAACACTCTTTAATCACATAACATTATTTTCTCAAAGAAAGGCCAGCATATTATCACCCGGGAGGGGCTCCCACGGAAATTGCAGGAAACGCGCAACTACACGACGCCTTATCACGGTTAATCCGCGAAAACGCGCAACTTTCGCGAGCTCGACAGAACTCATCCTGAGCTCGCACCACCGTCGCCCACATTCTAAAAGCACGTTACGAAACTCCCGATGAAAAGCGCTGCGAAAAAGCCATCTCGTGCCTTTCACCCGCGCTCATATAGCGGCTGCTGGCCGCGCCCAATTTGCGGCAATCTTCCGAAAAACAATAACAAAAAGACACAAAGAAGAAGAAAAAACGAGAAAAAAAAGAAATCCACTGGGGTCCCCCCTTTATGTGTGTCCGACTAGCGCGAGGGTGAGTATAGAGAAGCGACTGCTGGTACAGTAATATAAGGGGAGAGAGAGAGAGAGAGGCGAACGAGCGAAGATCATAGAGAAATCCGTGGCGAATTGCGGATAACAGGGGCGCGTGACTCACCACTGCTACTACTACTACTACTACTGCTGCCTGCGCGCAAATCCCTCCCTCTCTCTCTCTTTTCCTCGTGCCCGCTTTAACGGACCAGCGGCGTAATCAGTTCCGAGCAGCAGCAGCAGCGGTGTGCCGTTGCCAGGCCCCGAGAGCCGCTGATTTATGATGTATATCCCTTTTCTCTATCTGGCCTCTTCACGTACGCTCACCGCTGCTGCTGCTGCTGCTGCGTATTTATTGTACGCCAGCGCGGCGGTGAGACGGGAGTCGAGCGATCGAAAATTTTAAATCGCCAGAGAGAGAGAATCGAAACGTGCCCCGGGAGCGTTTAGACGGATAATTGCGGATCGACGTTCCACATGATGGATGCGCGCGGGGGAGGAATCGTCGGAAAAATGGATTTTTCGACAGCGTTTTTTTTTGTTATTTCGGTTTCGACACATGCGGCGGGTGTGGTTTTGCCGTATTTTTAAAGTGAAATCAAAAATTTTTTTTTTAATTCATTTTAAAGCCGAAATATTGGACACGATTTTTGGACGAACGCGTCGTTTTTTATGTTATGCGGAATTTCATTAACTCGGCGGCTGACCGTACGGTGATTGGCTATGCAACACAGGGCACGCACATAGCTATATATATACGTTGGACAATCTAGGAAGCCAGACTATGCCGCGTTAACTATTCATATCTCATGTTGTGGTTTATGCCATCCCTTTCGGACGGGGCGTTTGGGATACGTCCAAACGGCGCGTATGTGTTCTTTACAATTTTATAGAAAGTTTTATTGCCATTCCTTACGGTTCCAGCTGAGATTTACCGACCAAAATAAATCACTCGCCCCAAATATGCGATAAAGTATAATCTGCAAAATAATATTTTATATAAGAAGGAGCATATTTTTTTGCGCGTCTTACAACATTATAAAGCTCTATATATATCCCCTTTGATTTAGTATTTTCTCTACACGATTAAAACATAATTATATAACTGAGTATACCTACATATATATGCCGCGAACCGCTGCGGGACATTACGATTTTAGTTAAAATAATCGTTTGTCTTTTACACGCTATAACATTTAATTGCCGCGTATTTATCAGAGCGCGCGCGTATGTATATGTATATATATAAAGCGACAATTTTCGCCACTCGCAACGCTAATGCCGGTCTTACCAAAGCGATTAATGCGGCTGAGTATATATTTTCCAGGGGCCATTAACTCCGCTGGGAGAGTCGCGCAATTCGCACAATAAAAAAAAATTAAAGTCAACTCGCTCCATATCACTCCCATGTTTATCCACCCGCTCGCTCCGCTTTCGCTTTACAAATCGAATCATCATTTCCACGCGAAAAATTATCCATCAGTGACAAAGCGAAATAATTACGCGTATTACGTGCCGTATTGCAAACTTTGATTCCTCGCAAGCGTGCTGGTACATATATACGAGGAAATCCAGGAAAAATTACATCTTTTGGTGGACTCAAAACTGGTCAAAATTTTTGTTGAAGGCGCACCTTCCGGTCGCGTTTTTTCTTCTTTCTTATATCACAAAGTACTTATACGGGAAAAATACAATTAAAAACTTCTTTGTCTCACGTTGTTTTTGAATTTTTTAAGAAAATAGCACAAACCTTTAAACCTCAGCCCAAAAAACGTTCTACTCAAAGCTGACCTAGAAATTGAAACTAGAAAGATAGAGCGCTCATTTGCTCTTTTGAAAATTAAAAAAAATGTCGATTCCTTCAAAAGTTATAAGAGTCAAAGTTATATAAACGTCTAAAAGGCATAAAAATGTACGCAGCCCCGACTTTGAGAGAATTTTTATGCCTTTTCGACATTCAACTTCAAACTCTTATAACTTTTGAAAGGAATCAAAATTTTTTAATTTAAGAAGAAAAAAGAAATGAAAACCTCCTTTTTTCAAGTATCAATTTCTTTTTTGAAACTTTGAGTATCACGTTTCTGAGCTAAATGCTGAGGTTTAAAAAAGGGCTTTTTTGCCATTTTCTTCAAAAATATCAACTTTGAAAAACAATTTGAAACAAAAGACAATTTTAATTGCACACGATTTTTCCCGTAAAATTTGTGACATAAGCAAGAAGAAAAAAAGGCGTCCGGAAGGATGTGCCTTCAAAAACAAAATTTTCTCAATTTTGGGGGAAACCTAATGTTAAAATTTTTCCTGGATTTTCTCATATATATACCAGCCGTGCCGAACTTTTCGTCGTACCGACAAAGAGCCTCGCGTCCCCCAAAAATTTTCCCCCCTTCGCACATAGTCAGCATCAAAGTTCTACGTGGATTCGCTACGGGCGCTTCTGTATATATGTATATAACATGCGTGCACGTGACTCCGTACGCATCCCTTCAGCCCCTCGGCCCGCATTTTATTCAAATCTCATGTCCTAGCAATTTGTCGCGCCTCGCGCGCGCACGACTCGTCGAATTAGCCAGAGCGCGCGGGAGCGAGTAAAAAATTAGCTTCTTTTGCGCGCGTGGATAATCCACTTTCACACACCGCGTGTAATTTTACGCGCGGGCCTATATACGAGAGAGGGCGAGCTTTTTCATTAGGGAATATTGAAATCGCGGCCTGCGTTCTTTAATACCGGGAAAAGGGTGACGCGTATATATGTACCATGTGTGTGTATACTGCGTATGGATGTGTGTTTGCACAGCGGATAGCTCCACGATGCTTTTAATTTGCGCGCCCCGCGCTCGCGCACGACGTGTAATTGAGCGTGTCGGGCGTGCGTGTATATATATATAGCGCGTGCGTATAGGTATATGTACACAGAGAGCGCGCGCACACGCCAAATGAAAAAGCTGTCGAAACTCGTGATTAAGAGGTTCGGTTGCTGCCTCAAATCTTGTGGACAGTGAGAGAGGATTAGGCGGTCGGGACTTTCGGATCCGTGAAGTTTAATTTGACATATGGTAATCTGTTTATGTACGCGACTTTCATTAGACACTGACGAGATGAAATTTAATCAAAGTAATCGCGATGTCTCGCTTTTTTGTAATTTCTTTTGAAAGACGTTTCCATTTAGATCGCTGTATACTCACTGACATTTAGTTCGTTCAAAATTAATAGATAGTTTTATAATATTAACTAATAAGGGTACCATAAATAAACAAATCATGCTTATTAACTTTTTAACAGCACAGACTTCAAAGTGTGTAAATAAAGCACTACTCTGCAATTCTCTCTTTTTTTTCTAAAAAAAGGATACTAATAAATGTAAACACTACCCGTAATGAAACAGTGCCTCGTTATATACATAGTCAATTAAAACTCTTTCTCTCTCCTCTCGGAAATTGATAAAACAGTACGCGCGTCCACTACACCCGAAAAAAAAACATAAATCATTAATGTGCGTTAAATTTAATTTGCGCGTTGTTCGATGCCGAAGTTTCTCCTTCCTGAGTTCTCAAAGCCTCACTCGATGCTCACGCGAGCGATAAAGCGTTATATTAACCGCGCAATGCGCGCGTTAATGTTAACGAGGAAGTTTTATTCCGCCGCGCGATTTATAGGACGCTGAAAAGAATTTACCGCGAGCGAGCGCGCTATACGTTGGCGGCGCGGTCGCTCGTAATTGTAAACTCGGCCGAGGTTTGCCCGCGCCCGTCGTTTAAATGCACTGCACCCGCAATGTGCGGTTATGCAAACTGCCGCCCGACAGCGCTGGCCTAGCGACAAATTGCAGCTTTTTAAAAACAAATATATAGGGATAAGAGCGGCTATAATACGCCCGTATTATGCGCACAGCCTCATGTGATATGTGAATAAATATATTTTCAAGCGTTTTGCTTTCTTTAACTATATGTATAAAGATTTTTAACGTTTTCAAAAAAAATTTTTTTTTTAATGCCTGTAATGGTTATGTATGCTTTTATTATATCTGAGGTAAAATTGTGTGTGTGCTATATAAGTAACTCATATACACGAATGACGATATCGATCTGGGATGCGGCAAGTGGTTTATGTATAATATGGAAAAGCTTCTTATTAAATTTTTGAAGTCAAGTAAATAATTCTGAGAAAAGTGTTTAATACAAGAAAAATTTTCAAAAAATTGAGAAGAAAAATACTTCCAGTTTTCTTTTTAAAAAATATATATATACATAAGAAATTCCGACATGCAATTTTACGCACACATACTTTCTTATATGGATCAAAAAATTTTACTAAGATTTTAATGTCACAAAAATCAGACAAAAAATATAACAAGTTTGGGTGTGTTAAAGTATTCATTTTTTGATGCCACCTCTCGTATCTATTATATTTCAACGATCAATCTACTGCAAACGTAGAATAAAAATATTCAAATGTATATTTGTGAAACTTGAATTCGCTAGTTTTTTTGAGAAATTAGCTTCCCAATGTAGTTAGCTGCGGTTTTCTCGGATAATGCGGGGCGCGTATATATGACTCGCGCACTGAGATATACGAGTGTACGGCTGTATACAGGCGGAGATAAAGACGAGCAGATGTGCGCGGTATATACGATTCACGCATGACATGTTCTTTTGTCATGGCGTAGTCGAATGTATTGTGCTGTAGTGTGATTTCGTGATTAAATGTTTAAGTGAATTAAGAGGACATTGTCTGCGTGAGTAATTATTCATCATGAGTTAAGATTGTTGCTGTGAGTAATTAGTGAAGATATTGTATTGAATTGCTTGAACAGAGGATTAATTCTTTTAGCGACTGTGATAATAACACTTTTGACCGAAATGATACAACAATTCGTCTAGAATTTTATAAATATAGAAATTGGAGGTATATATTGCTTTATACGGTATATAGAAATAAGTAATTAAATGAAACGTCAACAACTAGAAAGAATTTTTTAATCAAGTATTTGGCACTGTAAAATATTTGATAAGATGTAAAAATTAGGTATGAGACCACTTTTTCGTCATTCGAATTATTTACATCAAACTCCATCATATGTTTTTTTTCCAACTTATACAAATTAAAGTAATGATGATACCCCACTTTCAGACAAAGAAAAATCTACTATCGTAAAAATGTTTTACATTCCAATATACCTTCTTTTGATACCTTCTTCGTTAATTAAACTCATACACACCGACGCGCGCGCATCTCTAAGGCAATTTTTTCGAGAGTTTCAGTTGGATTTGTAAAAAATTTCCAATTAAAAAATAAATTGAAAAAACGTTACACGTGAGATGTATAAAATATTTTTCTCACAGTTATTTTAAACCAATCTGATCTACTTCATAGATCATAAATTTTATTAATCCAAAGATTATTATACTCGTACTACATATGCGCATCAGTTATATTTGAATTGAAAAAGAAAAAAAATTTAATTAAATATCTCCACATATTGCGCCAGCAGCAATGTACATACACACAAACTAAACGCCGGGCGAATTCCCCGCCGCCGGAAGTCGTGTTCTTTTTCGCCCCTTTCACTCGAAATCAGAAAACTCGCGAGAGCGCGCGCGCGGGAATACAAGCAATTCTTTACACCGCACGCAGCTTTTTCCCTCTCTGACCCGCAAAAATAGACAATGGCGAAATAGACAATTTAATTAAAAATAGAACAAAATGCAGCGCGTGCGCGCACATGGGCGTGTATATATATAGTAGACCTCGCACCGCCGGAAAATTAAAGCTTGGCAAAAAACGTAAAAGGACATCGCTGCTGCAGCCGCCGGTGATTAATCCACGCGCCCTTTGAGTACATCTCTCGTACACGCACACAAAAGATCCTTGTGTGTGTATATATATAATATAGAAACAGTCACACACGCACACCACATAGGCGCACGTATGAGGATACACATACGCACAAACTTGGTATAGAAATACGCGCGTAATCCAGATGATCGTCTCGTTCCCGGCGCCCATGAAAGAGCGAGGGCCGAGTCGTAAACGCCCGCGTCCAAGGAAATAGTAGGACGTACGTTCGGCGATTTCCCGGGGCTAAATCCGTCGTGCGAGCCTTAGAGAACGCGAGAAAAAGTGCGAGAGGAAACGAGATATTCGCGCGTAGCGTGTCAGCGAGGGGGAGTGCGAAATTCCAAGTGTGCGCGCGCGTGTCTCTCTGTGTGCGAGCGGCCCGAATTTTTACGAGCTCTCGCCGAGAGCGAGAGAGAGAGCATGAAGAGAAAGAGAAAGAAAGTTCCAGCATATCACGATGGCGAGTGGTAGAGAGAGAGCCTTTATTCGAGTCTTCCCCCCGGAGCTGTGTGTATCCCCTTTCTCTCCACGGCTTTCTTTGTCTTTTTCAGCGCGACATTTTTTTGTCTCTTCCTCGCTCTCCTCTTTCACCTTTTTGTCGTGTTCTATCTCGCGGTCTTCGAAGTCTTTTTAGGTTAAATGGTAATTAGGAGCGTTTAATTGTTATGCGTGTGAGGATGATGCAGTGCGGGAGAAGATATATTTTTCGCGTATAAAAGGTATAGCATGCAGTAGTAACGTTCTGTTTGGACTCGATATTTTATAATATTCTACCAGATATGATGTTTCTATAACTTTTTCAACGTTTTTGTAAGTACGGAATAAAAGGGTATATTAAATCAGCGAACACCATATTTTTCCAATATTTTCATTTCGTGATATATACTTTTAAAGCTACGGTTTTGATATTTTACACGCAGAATAAGAATTATACGTTATATTCCTTTTGAATGAGAATAGTGTAAAATTACTCTTCTGAGAATAAATTATTCGATTTATATTTTTGTTTTAGTTAAATATACAATCGAAAATTTTTATATGATAATGCGTGTATTCGGATTAAATATCGAGAGAAAATATATGTTAGGCCGAAGACAGAAAAATTCTGCTTTCGAGTTGGAATCGAACTTTTAAACTATAATATATATAGATCATATCAATAAAAAACCGCAAAAATACGACGTTTCAAACGCACAAACATATCGTTGTTCAAGGAAAGTGGATACTTCAGAAAGATATATAAGAAGTTTCATTTCCATATAAATCCACAAAGAAGATACTAAAAACTTGTAACGTAACCTTGGTAAAGATAGTTCTGCATATTAAATTTTCAACTGGATATAAATTACTTACAACTTGAAATAACAAAATCAATGGCTTTCCAGAAAATACTGAACTATAATTTATTTGCACTTTTTTATTCTTAAAAAGTAATAACTAGTTATTTAATATTCATTTTACGTTTTTCTATTTGCCATGATTTCATCTTTCAAAGAGACTTACTGATGTCGAAGTTAGTTTTTCACATATCTTATATCTTGAAAAAAAATTTAATCTGCAATACTTCATGCGTTTACTGCATCCTGCGAAAATTACGCAAGGTATTATACGTTTCATAAAGCAATAAATTTGAGTGGAAGCTAGTAAAAAAGTCTTTATTTTGCGAGGCCGTAGAACTTTCTAGCTTGATTTAATCAAAAGTTATGACTTTTTCAGGATCGTAAAAGTACATTGCTTAATATACACATCAGGGGCACAGTTTCATTATTGTTATTTAATTTTTTCTACTTTGCATGAAAGTTCTTTACAACTCGGATACTTATTACCTTCACCAAACTAGTTCAACATTTTTTAAAGTTTTTTTTTTCTATAATCATTACTGGAAAAGTAGAAACAAAAGGAGTTTATATCCAATTGTTTTTTCTTTTCTTAATTTAAATTGTTTGTAATTACTGACTTTAATCATTGATCAAACCCAAGGGGCAAGAACGAGATATTTTATTGGTAAAGTCCTTTTTTTTCCTCAAAAGAAAAAAAGTTTGCTGGGGCCACGAAAAATCTAGCTACATCAGCAGTCTTCTATTAATGTAAGAAAAAAAAATTTATTAGAATTTAGATGAGCATCAGTAAATCATATTTTTTCGGACGCCCATGAAAATTATACGTTAATATACATTGAATTCGTATTTCGTAGAACATTCTATAATTTCACTTGTACTATGCATCATCTATTATAAATGCCAAATGCAGCACATGATCTGTCTTGAAAAAAGACTCCCGACTACGCACCCACCCCTCGAATAAATAATTCAGGATGCTCTCAAAAAACATTAACGCCCGACAAATTTCGACTCTTCGATCTCCTCCTCCCTCCCGTTCTATCTCCATCTCCCGCGCACTCGAGCCTTCCCCGGTATTTTCATATTTAAGATCCCTCTCTCCTCTCGAGATTCCGAAACCTAGGACGATGACGAGGCAACGTACCATCAATCACCCGTCTCTTCCTCCCTCCGTTCGAAGATATTCGAATGCCTTTTCACAATCGTGCCCGCTGTATGTATATATATGTAGACATACGTGTGCACGCACACGTTGAACTCCCTTGCGCAGAAAAAAAATAATAATAAAAATCGCGGGGAGAAGCGTGCGAACGCGCAGATGATGTGACGCGAGGTGGATTTCCTGTCGAAAAACGGGTTTACGGCTCGGCAGCGCCAGCTCTAGAGACTTTTTCCTGTATATAATATACATATATATAGATGCGCACATATACACCCGCAGATACATGTGTGTATATATACGTTATGGCTTTCGACCCATCGTGCCTGCGTGTAACCCAGATCCTGCGACGAGACGTCTTTGTGTGCAGCGATAAAAATCAAAATGAAATCTTCGTCTTGATTTTGTGCACCAGGTGGATATACATACATATATAAGCAACGCATATGCGCACGTGCGCGCACACCACGTTTTATACGTCCTGGTCGTAAAAAGAAAGAGGGGCAGAGGAGTTGAGGACATCGGTGGATAAAGCCTCCGACTGACGGAAGTAGCTAGAAATCGCGCGCAAACTGCTTACTAAGAAGTCTCCCCCGACTGCGGGGATTTTACCATATATCTATGGCTTAGAGACTGGTCGGTTGGAGAGTAAGAATTATGATTTTGAAATTTTTATAAGGCATCTCGGGAATAACAAAGCAATGGGAAAACTATGGCTATAGTAAAGGAGATTAAGCATACATATAGGTCACAGTTATTGAATTTCGTAAAAATAGCGTAAACAAATAATTTAAAAGGTTTTAATCGTCTTTTTAGACCCAAACATAAATTATTATCATATTTCAGGTTGCTTTTAAACCTCTTCTTCTGACCTAAATATAAAATTTAATACTACGATATTTTCAACGTAAATCCCATACTTGGCTAAAAGCCAAAGAGTATCCTTTTTATATTTAAAATATAATAATTCGAAACTTCATTATTTTAATTTTTCAAATAAAACGAATAGACTTAAATATTAATGACGGAAAATATCGCTAATAAAATAGACTGTAAATAAAGATCTTTCATGAGGAATATGATATATTGATATATATTTAATTTTTATTCGCAAATTAAACATATAATCTTATGGAATTGCAAATATTTTATTTCTACGTATATCAAGTTTTTATGTAAACCATTACGTTTTGCTCATCTATAAAACATGTTTCTAAAATGTGAACGTAAAATATCGTTTGTATTCTGTATGCATATACATGAGAAAGAGACATAACTGCTATTTATGCCGACTAAGTATGCACAGCAAAACGTTGCAGATTGCATCATCCGCTTTCTAATCTACCCTAATCGCGTCCCTCTCCATCTCTTCCCTCCTCTCGTTGTCTTTCTCCCTTACCTCTCTAATCTCGACTTTTTACTCGTTCCGCGTGTCCTGTTACGATTTGACCAATAAAAACCGAGGTAAAAGCTGCGTGGCACTTTTTTTCCTACTCTCTTCATCCTTGTTTCATCCCCTGTCCGATGGAATTTGATAACCACACGGTGCCAAAAAGTTGAGAAAACAAGTTGAGCGTTATTGAAACTGTCTCTGTAAAAAAGTGTCTGTGGATATAACGTTCTCAGTTTTTGTTGAAAAATGGACGCCCCGCGGGCTTTGTATGTAGATCTGCGTGAGTGATTAAACCGGCAAAGCGTGACGTTTATCTTGACGTTGTTCAGAAAAATATTTTCACGTGTTTACCTTTCGAAAATGAAATTTTCATTCCAATGTGTATACCGGCGAGTGTCTGAATGTGGGAACGATTCCAAGTATTTTACTGAGCAAAGAAATTGACACATTTGATTTGAAAAATATATTGTCGTTGTGCTATAAAAAAGCTTGTATATTTTAGTGCTGAAAGATATAAAAAGGTTCCGGAAATTGCACCTAATTTTAAATTAACGGCAAAGAGATCTTTGAAAATCTGCAACAAACGAAAAGTTTTAATACTATTTCAGTTTTATAGAAGCGCAACAATAAAAACGAGCATTAAATACATCAATTTGATATACGTTAAAAAAACCGCTGCCAATATATTGGTATGTAGCTTCCTCCAAATAAATGAATAGCTCCTATATGTATAGTATATAATATTCTATATTCATTCTACATGTTTTTTCAATAATTTACAACTACATTAGTATTAAAAAAAAATTACACATTATTTTTTATTCTTAGCTTCATAGCTTTCTCAAACTAATTTATCGATTCCTTTTATTAAATTGAAATTCAAAAATAAATTTTTCACAAAACTAATTGCTAATGAATTTCCATAATAAAACTTTTTTTCTTTTTTATTCAAACAAAGATATTAATATCTATCGCTAAATGTCATTGTCTAACTTTGAACGGATGCGGCAAGTCATATATCTGACATTTTTGAAAGCTTTTTTTGGTATTGTACTTCATGCAAAATAGTATATTACCGAACTATGGAGAAAAAAAACTTGGACGGTCCACCCCGTGTAAAAAAACCGCTGCCAATTCATTGGCACTTAGCTTCCTTAAACTAATTTATTGATTCCTTTTATTAAATTGAAATTCAAAAAATAAATTTTTCATGAAAAATATTGGAAATATTTTATGGAAAATATTAACTGGTAATGGTTTCATGGCTATTCATTGCTGTTC
>UXGD01002620.1:0-24955 GCA_900474315.1 Torymus auratus | reverse complement strand
TCATGGTGTGACGTTTTTAATTTCAAAATTGGCCAACGGCTCGCCAACCGTTAGTTAACATTTTTAGCAGGGATTCTGCTAGTCTATTTTTCTATTTTACGTATATAATAATCGTACAACCATGCAATATTGTACATAACCTACAATCGCTTATACATTATACGTCGGTATAACGTCGGACCTAAATCTGTCGTAGATTTAAAATAATCAATATTTAAACTGTATACTGACTAAATATATTTATTAAAAACTTTGCATTGGCTTTTTTATCATTATCATAGATATATAAGTATCTATAGTTTATATAAACAATGTGAATATCAAAATAAATAAAATTTTAATCTAAAATCAACTTCATTAATAAAATATGTTATAAATGTTAACTACGTTAAAAGTAAATGACGTTTCGTCGATCGGTATATGCACTTTCTAGAATTTTGATTAACTACTAACTTCTCTACACAAGGAGAAAGTAGATAATTAAATTATAGATGCAAATACTTTACAGCTCGATCGATGCCGGTCTAGCCGAACAATAAAAGCTAAGTCAACTTACCGTACTTTTCCTCGCTGTTCGTCATCGTTTACGGCAACGCAGTGCGTTTTTTACTTTGCGCCGCAAACGTAAACAAAGCGTGTCTACCCACAATAATTGTCGCTTGCGTAAGCGAACGTCCGCTCCTAATTCCAAAATTAGCTGTAAATTCCAGAGTTGTAATATTCACACGAAACCACAATTGTTTTTAAAATACTCTTTCCCAAAGAACCATTCCAAATAGAGTTTCCATATGCGCCGACTTGCAAAGGCGTTCGAACGATGTGCGTTATAGATGTATACTGGTATCACACAGGACTTGGGAGTCGGGAGACACCGTTGAAAGCCGGCAAACTGGAGCCTATATATAGAAGCTGCTAGAATGGCTGCGCCGAGACTGAAGCCGTTGTTTGTAGTGTATACCCATGTACATACATATACGTGTGCTAAATACGCTACACATAACGCATGCGCACTATGCGCAAATACGCATCAGTTGTGTTTTGTGTATATATTTTAGAACCTTTAGTTCGGGGCGGGTAAATTGACGCTTCTGATCGTTCAACTAGAATACTTGCTTTGGCATATACTTGCAAAATGGCGTATAAACATTTACCGACATATACTATTACGTAATTTTAGTTAATTTGCGTAAGATTTCACTATCACTGGTTAATTTATTTATGGTATCAGTAATATATTTAAGTATGCAAAAGCAGAACAAGTATCTTTTTGCGCGCGCGGTTTGTTCCCAGACCAACCTGACCTGAAACTTAGGACGTCGCCTAATCGTATAGGTGTGTCGTGTGTGTGCGCACAATTAATTATTGTGCTAAATATTTTTTTTCGTATTTTTCAGACAATTTTAAATATAAAAAGTGCTCGCGTAAACAAACTTCTGTATCCAATATACCTACTGACCATATATTCACCATATAATGGACAAAATATGCGCCCATATAGATATAACACCTATATATGTCCCGTATATGGGTTTCTTAAAAAATCCTGTACAATTAAAAACGCCTTTGTCTCATCACATTTGTTTTAAAGGTTGAAATCAAATATTATAAGTATTATATTAAGGAAGTTAACAATTCGGAGTATTTGCGGCGACCAGCGGCCCTTCGCGAGGCCGTCGATCTCCTTCCTCATAAAGCAATCTGAACTTATCTTTACGTTATTATCTTTGATTGGTTTTAATTTCTTATAAAAACTAACATATAAGGAAATAAAGCTTAAATTTTAGCTTTTTATGTCACCTTTTCAAATCTTCTCGCAAAGTGACCATCAATAGAAGAGACATCATTTGTTAACGACATAGGGGATATTTGAGATTAGATTGACTATATATAACTCAAGAAAAAGGTCTCATTTGACGAATTGGTTACAATTTCATCAAATGGGCCATTTTTCTTAGCCAGTGTTGAACACTGGGCTTCCTTTCCTAAAATACCAGAAATCTGCTCTCCAAGCCACTTTAAAATCAATTTTCCGGAGGGTGCGCTCTTTTTATTTGTAGGTATTTGCACAATATTGCGAAATGTAGTGTTATATATTAAACATTGATATAACAGTACTGCAAATAAACTATTTATTTATTAACCTAAATAATTTTAATAATTAAATTATTGATTTGAGTTGATTAGTTTTAGTTTTACTTGATGAGGGCGAGCGTTTCAATTACCTAAGAATCGAGCCTGATAAGTAAAGATTTAATCGAAAAATAAGACAACTTCGAGGACTTTCAATACCCAACTTCTGACAATGAATATTAATCTAGTAAGAAAAAAAATGTGTATTTCTTGAAGTTGTGTTATTTCTTTTTGTCTAAACTTTCTTAAAAAAAAATTTATGTTAGTGATCATTACTATACTTCTCATTATATTTTTCTAGGAAGAGCAAATTGACGTAGCAAACGAAAAAGTGATAAAAGAATTGGAAATCTTATAACTTCATGTGACGAAAAAAAGAATTCGTATATATTAAGGCAATTCTAAATCAACCTGCAAGTGCTAAGAAAACATGTTGAGTGAACGTCGAGGCCTTATATTACATACTTTCGGCGTTTCAATGTGTTTACAGGAATCTCTAGCGATGCGCAGCGTAGCATGTTTTTTTCTAACAAGAAGAGCTCACGCGGATGCACTTGGCGCTCGAGTTGCACCATCTAGCAATAGCTCTTGCACAGTAATACATTTTTAACAATAATTTGTTTATAACAAATTGTCTGATTATTTTAATATATACATTCGGAAGCAAGCCATCAAAACATATAAAAATAAAGCATTGGTCTAGAAGCCTATACACAACACGAGACAACTCCGGAACTCTTTGGTCCTAAGCGTGATTTGAAAAGCGCGCGCAGCATCTGGCCGTCGCGCAGGCTGATCGCAGCTCGCAGCGAATCAGCAATGACAAATCGCTGTCTTTTATATTTGAAAACTGAACCTGAACTTCTGCTGAACCACTGCAGGCACTGACTACTGAGTACTGACGTATAATATATGTAGTGTAAACTGTAGTGCCGCATGATTTTGAACATAACCTATTTACTATCAATGATAAAAAATGGTAAGTTTAACTATTTAAATATAATTTAAAAATATAGTTTGTATTATCTATTTTTATTCTTGATTGATTATTTAAAGAAAGTAGTAAAAAATATTATAATGTTATGTTTGAAAAATCAAATTTGGCAATATAAACATAACATGATTTTGGCATTATTTACCTTTAACTATTATATATTTTTTGTTTTAGGCACGTAATGCAGAAAAAGCTATGTGAGTAATCTGCTTGTTTTATTATCAACTTTATTTATATATTCATTGATTAGGTTATAATTCTATAAATTTATTTTATAGGACCACCCTAGCTCGTTGGCGAGCAGCGCATTGCAATGATGGAATGAAAAAGGAACAGGAAAGAAGACCTTACCTTGCATCAGAATGTAAAGATCTTAGAAAAGCTGAAAAATGGAGAATGCAAATTATTAGAGAGATAGCAAAAAAAGTAGCACAAATTCAAAATGCAGGATTAGGTGAATTCCGCATTAGAGATTTGAATGATGAAATTAACAAACTACTTAGGGAAAAACGTCACTGGGAAGTACAGATAAAGGAACTGGGAGGTCCAGATTATTCTCGTACTGGACCACGTATGTTAGATCATGAAGGAAGAGAAGTAAGCAATGCATTAATTTAAATTAAAATTAAAATTGTAATTTTTAACGCAATTCCCCTTTTTTGGTTATAAAATACTTCAATTACATCTTTAATTTCATTGAATTAAATTTAATACTTTTATTAGGTACCTGGAAATAGAGGTTATAAGTATTTCGGAGCAGCAAAAGACTTACCTGGGGTTCGTGAGCTATTTGAACAGGAACCACCACCTCCTCCACGTAAAACTCGTGCAGAATTAATGAAAGACATTGATGCAGATTATTATGGGTACAGGGATGATGATGATGGGATACTGTTACCTCTTGAACAAGAAGAAGAAACATCATATCGAGAAGTGTTGATTGAAGAATGGAAAACTAAACAAAATAATAAAGAGGCAGAACCAAAAGCCACAGAAGAAAAAATGGAAACATCACAGATGCACATACCCAGTCAAAAAGAAGTTCAAGAAGCTTTGCTCTTACGTAAAAAACAAGAACTTTTGGAGAAATATGTGCTTTGAGTTTAAATGTGCATAAGACTAGGTAATGTTCTTTTAAACAAGTGAGTTTCTTTTAAATGAGTGTAAAATGTTAAGATGAAGGTGTATATATAAATAAATTTTGTAATTATTGATACGTTAAGATTAAGAATACAACAGAACTATTCATTTTTTGATCAGCATGTGTTTATTTGCGCAAGTAGTAACAACTATCATAGATTGATTCATTCGATAATATCGGAATACAGCTTTTATAAAACACCACCGACATATTATTTAAATTTCTTTTATATTATGAAATAACACTGATTAAAGGTAACTACTTTGTGCAGTAGACGTTCAAACTTCAATGAATGCTTGACAAGAATGGGTGCTGTAGATAAAACGTGGACAAAATCCAGCGGTACACCTATACCTAGCAATACACCTATGATTGCAAATCCATTGGAATATCATCATTATACCGCGCTTCCACTCGCTTTAATTGTCACGGTACAAATTGTCAAAGTTTTTCAAGTGTTTTTTTTTTATTGAAAAAATATATCGTTTAATTTTGAGACGATGATTAGAAAATACACATTCGAATATAATGAATATATAGAAAAAATAAATAAACTATAATCCGAAACAGCTGTCGCCAAAAGCAACCGCAGAGAAACATCGTTAAGTTGCACCGTAGTAAATTGATTGTAAATATCTTAAACTATGTGCGTTTCTGCACTAAAACACGTACTCGTAAAATAGAACGGACGAAATTGAAATACGCGTCTATCTCGTCTCATCTCTATAATAGTCTAAAAATTCGTTTTGTCGTGATAAAATGCGCTGAATAAATGTGCGTGCCCAAACGTAGAAAGAGAATCCGGAATGGAGATTCCAAAATTCAAGGAAAAAATTCATGCAAACAACATAGCTATCCGCGAGATCGGCTAAACGACGCTGCAACACTTATCGAATCAAACAGAACGGTTTAATAGTGGTTCAATTACGCCAATGAAAATCTTGAATTTTTTTTTCTCTTTTAACTCCTAAACTACAGCGTCGAGAAACTCTAAATCTATAAGATCAATAAAGAACGAATCTTTTCACAGCATTGTATTTTGTCCGCTTAAATCATCGCTATCAGTCACTGCACACGTTACAAGATACTCTCCCATCACAACTCTAATTTCAAAATCTATAGATCCGTTATTACAGTATTAATGTTAGTTTTCTTTATTCTCAGCTACATGCTATATGCTTCTCCCTTATTGAAATCCGCGTTAGTAATAGGGTACTAATGCTCTCTTTTTTCTGTATTATCTGCTTGTTTACTTGTCTTTTACTTTAAATCGTTATCTTTTGTGTTTATGTATTTTCCCTTACAATGTACCGTTACGACAGTATTAGTATACCAATTTCTAAGATCACAACTGCATTTACAAGGTGCGTATTATGCAAGTTTATTGTGCGTCGTTGAATGTAAAATCTATGTTTTCTTGTATTGTTAATTTTTTTTCATGTTTCATGGTTTCTCTTCTGCTCACTCTCTCTCTCTCACTCTCTCCCTCTCTCTCTCTCGCTCTCTTCTCCTCTAAACACTCATTATCGTACTTTATCAATGTAAGAAAGGAAAGGCCAACGCGCCGTTGAACCATTTATCTACGTCTCAAACCGTTCCGACCATATTTAGGATCGGGCGGCAGTCGCCAGCCCAATAGAAATACCAAGACAGCGTCGCGGCTATATTATAATATAATGCCGCGCGCTCGATATATTATACGACACCGCAGATGAACAACAATGCAGCGCGCATCTGCTCGAGGGACGAAAGGCACAAAGTAAACTAAGGGAGAGGGGTAGGGGTATTATTTTTTTTTCTTTCTCTTACATATTAAAAACGTGTTGTTGTTGTTGTTTAGCGCACGCGATCAGCCAGCTCCTATATAATATATAGCTAGCATATAATGGGCGCCGATTCGCTTCGCGGATAGTCTATGTTGCGGCATACCTATACGCGGGGCATAGAGCTGCAAATATCATCGCGTCATCCAATTCGCAAGCTACTCTCAAATCCATCGCGTCCGACAATACTATATATCATATAATATCAACAATGCGTAAAAGTGTTTTTTTTTTCTTCAACTCGCGACGCTGCGAATTACTTCCGAAAGCCACGCTCTGCACAGCCTTCGTCACAAAATACAATCTCAAACTTTCCCGCGCCATATCGACAACAATTTCTCGGTTCTCTCCCCGCGCTCCGAAATCTTTCATGAAACCCTTACACAATCGTTGCGTATTATGAAAAAAGAACGCGCAATCGCGTTGCGACTTATATGCAGCTCTATGGCACTTATACACTGCGCACGACGCTCCTCATCAGGGCGCATCGTGTGTATTCGTGTGATCGACAAGTATATTATATATAGTAATCACCTCGCGTTACTTTATTATATATATATACTTTACGGTTTATTTTATATACTTATTAGTATCTGCATTTGGCGTATCAAAGGGAAATTTTCACAAAAAAAGACCTCTTTCTATAGGGTGCGGGCACGCGTGTCATCATCATCATGTAATCACGCGGCACGCGAGGTCATGCGTGTGTGTGCGCGCGCGCGCAGTAACTGCGCGGCGCACAAAAAGACTGAAATACCACAAATAGACGATTTTCTCCAAATGTACGTGTGTGATGTGTTTTTCTCTCTCTCTCTTTTATTGTGCATACACGACTTTTTTCTCTTTCTCTTTCGTTCTCTCTTACTTATGTGCGTTCTCGCGCTCAACCGACTTACATATACATATTACGATACGTCTGCATTATCACCGTCGAGATATACAATTATATTACCGCGCTCTCGTTGACGCATGAGTGACTTATGGTTAAGGTTTGTTTCATTTATTTATTTTCTTTTTAATGATTTTTCTTATCGTAAATCGGTATCCAAGTTTACAAAGAGAAACGTCGTATTAGCGTGTATTTTTTATACCTCAAGTCGCCCTGAATCTCATTCAGGTCCGTTGCGTAGCGTTTTGCGCGCGGACCGCAATATATTGTGTGGTGCGTGGAGATAGTTATGTTAACTATCATATAATCGCGATATTGACTTCGGTTTCTCGCAATCATCGTCGTCGATTCGGGCAGTATTGGCATATATTTTCTTTGTCTGTTTGTCGTCTTCGTCGTACATCATCATCGTCCACAAGATATAGTTTTCCCGCGCTAAAAAATCCAAGAAGTCGTGTCGACTCCTCCATGCACGCGGGTCTACAACAAAGTGTTGGGTGCGCCTTTTTTTTATTCTCGTCTGTGTGTATGTATTTGCGTATGTTTGACGCGCGGAGACGACATGGCACTCTCCGCTTCCTTTCGAGTTACATATTTTCGTTTTGACGCACAGACTGTATGCGCGCGTGTCTCTTAATAGAAGAGGGAATCTGCTGTGTCGGGCCTGGCGGGGCCCTTGGCAGGGGCCGTTCAGGGCCGATGAAGCGAATGCCAGCGCTGGACCTGCGTCGCTTGGCGGGCCGCCCGCATGTCGTTCCAGTGCTGCAGCTCCTCGCCACCCGAGCTGCTCTGGCCGAGGCTCAGCCAGCCGATCAGCTCGCGGCCCTTCTTGCCCATCGCCGTGCGCCGGCGGTTGTAGATCGACAGGTACTGCGTCACGTCTCCCAGCTGGAACAAGGCAACCTGCCGATCGTTTCCCAATTAATATTTAGTTAAATGAGGGGCTCAGAGAAGAGAAACGTTAACACTGTAATGACATTTTATTATTGGCAATTTAAAGTTAATCAGTGAAAAATCGGACATCAATATAGTATACTGAATTTGGAGTGATTGCAGCCTAGCTAAAAAATCAAGTGCGATTCATCAGCTCGATTTTCACCTGATTATTCGCCTGATTTTTTACCACCTGATTTATCACCCGATTAATTCCTGATTTTTAAATGGAAATATTTGTGTAAACCAAAACAAAAATTACATAAAAATAAGGTCGAATATTAGGTGAAACATCAGGTGAAATATCAGGTAGAAAGTCGGCTGATAAATCACTTTAAAAGAATCGGGTGAATATTCAGGAGAAAATTGAGGTGACTAATCATCACCTGATTTTTTTCAGCTGGGTGTATACTTTATTACTATAAAAATAATTTAAATTTTATCTTCCAAACAGTGAATGTAGCAACCCCCGATAATATTAGCGCACGACTTTTCACGCTGTTTTACTTTTGAAGAGATTTTACATAGGTTTCTAAATTTTGCTGTGATTGTAAATTCAATTAAAAAAATTTGCTACTTTCAATTTCGAATAAAACGAATTTTAATAGTTTCTTCTATTCTTATAATTACTTGTATATAATTTTTCTCATAAAAGTTTCAAACAATTAGCAAGTAGTAATGCCTCGAGATTGGTCAGACATACCAAACTTCCTCAACAAACAATAAGCTTCATTTTTCCAATTATATAAAAAAAATTCTCTTTCGTTTTTCTGAAATTTCTGCATTAATTATAAGAATAATAATTTTTATCGAAGTAGCTAGTTTTTCCTCGCGTTACGAAAATGTGACACTTATCTCAAAATCTTTCCAAGTACAATCGATAATGTCATTGACGTCAAAAAAGTGGATTGATAAAGTTAGACTATTAATAGACATAATAAAAATTGAATAGTCTTATATACTTAGTCTTTAATTAAATGGAATTGATAACAATCAGTTATATTGACTTCCCTTCAATTTCTCATATATTTTGCAGTAATTCCCTCGTTATATTTCCAATATCTACCACGAAGCATATATATAAAACGACTAGAAATAATATTTATACACCGGCAAAGTAAATTAACATAGACTCACCTGAAATATGAAGGTCTCTTTGTAGAGCGGATTCGGCTGGGCGCGTTTCAGGCCCGTTTTGGCACGGCCGATCTCGCGCCCATTGCTGTCGACGAGGGCGAGCTTGACGTAGGTGTCAGGCGGCTTGGTATCGTTGCCACTGCCACCCCGGAAGTGCGAGCCTTTGATGATCTCGACAGACAGTCGGCCCGTCGTCCCGTTGTACGTCAGGCCTATCAGTATCTCCGGTATGCTGCCGCCCTTCATGCTGCTACCATAAGGCGGCGTCGTCGGCAACGCGTAAGACTGCACCGACTGCTGCGAGCCCGTTGAGTCGCTGCGCGTCAGGCTCGCGGTCGTGCCCCAGTCCTGCATCTGTTTCGCGTGATTATGATGATGCTCGTTAGTTGGAATTAGAGTGAGTTGGGAGTGAAGTTCGGAAAATGTGTAGGTAAACATTTTTGAAAAACATTTTTTTTGTAAAAAGATTTTTTCTATTTTTTTTCTACGATCGGTATATCGTTAGACGAATACTTTTGATGCGTTTGGAAGATTTTTGTCGTTATAAAGATTATAGGGGTCTGTTGATATTTTTCCTCGAACTTAGAGTAATATAAAATAATAAAAAAATGATGTATCGTTTTATACTATTCACAATATTAAGCAAAATTATTCGTAACTGGTCAACAGTATTATTATTATTATTATTATTCGAGTCTCTGAAAAAAAACCTTCTTTAAGAACAAATTGATGTTTCATATTGATCAGCCTGAGTGGCGCGTGAAAAATATATTACCTGACGCCTTTATCTTTTATTAACGCGAGAGCGTGGCTAAGCCTATGCTTGATATGCTTCATAAATTATTTCTTGTTAAATGCAGATTGGAATTGTACCAAGCGAATATAACGGATTGCTTTATTTTTAATGCACGGCCGTACGCATTAGGCACACTTAAAAAATTAAGAGTGATATTTGTTATTGAAGCCGTTTATAAATGTAATACCTTTTTCATATAGAAATATAAAAGTTAACAAGATTTTGCAGCTAGTATTAAAGTTAATTTAAAAATCGTTTGAAAAATTTGTGGTTACTAAAAAAGCTTTCACGGATTTTATACGAAATTCTAATGTCTTTATAAAAGTGAGCTTTGATAAGCTTTACTATACCTTTATCAGTTGATTTATTGAAAATGAGTTATATATTCTAGCACAAAGAGAATATGTAATTTATTATATTGGTCTCAAAGAATCCATTACGTTTGGATGAAAGGCAATTTTTCATTCGTCAACAATATTATTTTAGTTATTAAAAGCAATATTTTATACATAATGTTTTTTACATAATGAATCTGATGATACGCTACCATATTTATCAACAAAATCAATGAATATATAAAAAAACATTAATAATTTTTCAAACCCGAGTTTAGATAATCCGTAACACTAATAAATATAATCCACATAAAAAAACTGTTTATTACTTATAAATATTGATATCCGAACATTTCAACGAATTATTTACCATGTTTTTCACATCACTTTCTTCGAATATAATTAACCGCGTCTAGAGTTTCACTCTCGCATCAGACATCGTCCCAGCAAGTCTCACCTAAAAGATTCAAACTCGATTTATACGCCCCCCGAAGTCCCATAAATCTGCCATCCCGGTCTCCCACTGGCAACCCTTATCACTAACCAGTCCAATTAAAATTTAAGAGGCTCGCGAACCCTCCCATAAAAAAAAGGAAAAGAAACCGGATACGCAACAGGCGCTCGGTCCCACGGGGCAAAAGAACTCACCGGCGACGTGGGCGGCGGCTGTAGGACGAGCCACATGGTCGTCTCGATGCGCAGATTGATACGGTCGAAGGCGACCCGAGCCTCGCCGAGTAGCCGCTCCCGACGCATGCGACTGCCCCACATGTACACCCGCACGCGCATCCCCATGGCGTTCACATCCTCAGGGTTGACGCGCGAGAGCAGAAAGCTCTCGACGTACTGGGGCGAACTGCCGGGACGCACGCGCGTCTTGCGGCGCATCTTCTTCGACGGTAGTAGCACCAGGCGCACCTGGCTGCTGCTTATCGTCGATGGGAAGCTGCGACCCTGGATCACGTGCACCTGAAGGCGAAAGAATAATAGTCAAGGCGGAGGGTCGAGAGGTCTTTTTAATTTTGATGAATTTTTTTTATTGAGAGCAACGGATGAGCTTGTTGATGATATTCGAAATGATATATAAATAGTCTACCGTAGTGATATTTTTTTTTTTAGATATTCTATCAGTTTTATAAATGCTACTTATTTACAAGGTTATTGGTTAAATGAGTAGATGTGATTCGTATTTGGTCAGACAGAGGTTGGAATTTTGATGGTATCTCTACAATATTACGATTTTTTATGCGTATCCGCAAAAATGACTGTGTGTCAGTATCATACACGAAGAGCTAACTGTGAAAAATTTAATTGTGAAATGAAAGTTGGTTATTTGCAAATCTCATAAAACGCTATAATGATTTTTGCGGATACGCATAAACCGATTTTAAAAACGAAACAGTTAAATAAATTTGTTTCGATCCTGAAAACTGATTTTCATGGTGGTAAGAAATACGTCACACATTTGTGAAGAATATGTGAGTAGAGAGTATATGCGTTTATACGAATTTCTAATACCACCAGACAATAACTTAATTAGAACGAATCAAACAAATTGTCTGAAAAATTTGGTATTTCTTAAAAAATTTTCTTGTTGTTATTCAATTATCACAAAATCGAATTTGGACAACTTACGTTCGAGAGTTATATGCAATGCCAAATATAAAAATAATTTTAAAAATCGTAATGCATTCATAAAAATTGTTCCGGTGTTTTTCATATTCGCAGTGATTATTACTTTCTATAAAAATACTTATACAAGAAAAATTTAATTTCATAAAATAAAATAATTATGTTTAAGATATAAAAACGAAACTATTTTACTACTTTATTATATGTTATGAGTGAAAGTTTCGATGAAACTGGTATATAGTCAGGTGCGAATAGTCATGAACTGTAGTTGAAAAACACGTACTGTCATCTCTCGCATCGGGGCGTCATAGAGAAATGCGATTTCCACGCTTGGCAGCTCCTCGCTGAAGACTGCCATCGAGGTGATTGTGTCAGTCGGCGTTGTCGCGACATTCTCTTCGATTATAGGCGGTTCGTTCTCTCTGTTATCGATAATAACAGTGGGTGAGCCTACTTCGACTATGCACTGTAACACGGGCATCGATTGGAAAAGAATCGAGTTAGTACTGCGCATATTTTATTATTCGCGACTATACATATGTATGTATGTATAGCGCGGCGAACGAGTTAACTCTTATTACCTGCTGCTGATCAGCAATGTGCTCTTCGGGACAATTGTTGTTGTTGTTGTTGCTGTTGGGGTTGATATTGTTGTTGTTGTTGTTGTTGTTATTGTTGATAACTGCCGTAGCATCTGCTAAAGAAGTATATGATTTTGTCGGGCTCTTATCAATCGGCCACTTATAATAATTCAAAGGATTAATTAATATTTGATCGATACGATTGAAAAATGAAATTTTTATAACCGAGTACCTACTGTGGGAAAATGAGTGATGAAGTTTGACAAACCTGGTATGCCTGGCAGCCCATCTTCAGCTTGAATCGTCAGTGTATCTGGAGGTGGATGGTTTCGGCAATTCAGTCGACGTAGCGCGTCCTCCTCGGAGTCTGAACTAGTCTCCGGATCGGAGAACGGATATGTCTTACCTGATTTCACAAAATGAAAGCATATATCCTTATTGGTTTCTAAATAATGCTTACAGCACTTGTCTTCTGCATTCATGAAAACTACCGTGTTTTGGACTGATTCATTTTATTGCAAAAAATGTGATTCTCCGAATTATAACTTAAAACTTTAACACAGACAATTACTCTCTGTTTAAAGGATACTTTGAAAAAAAAATTTTCACGCTCGCTAAATCAAAATATTTTCACGTCGAAATTCAATACCCTGCACTCAAGCGTGCACAAAAGCGCCAGAGAGAAAAGAGCGAGACAAAGAACAAAGTGTGTATGGCGCGAACTACCCGCGTTGAACCAGTCCACTTTCATGAATGATATACACAGTGACTAAAGCGCCTTTCTCTATATACATATAGGAGCAAAAACCGCTCGAAAGCCGTGTCGTGCGTCTCAGCGCCGCAGAGAAAAGGTTGTAATGGAGGAAGAAGGCCTACCTAGATTCTGAGCAGCGGAGCCGTTGTCGGACTCGCAGAGTGGCACGCAGACACCGCCGAAGAGGGTCGTCGTTGTTGCGGGCGGCGTGAAGTACCACTTGCGTGACAAGTACAGCACCACGACCAGGAGTAGGACGACGAAACCAACACAGGCACCCAGAAACGCTGTCGTTTCCACTGTTACACGCGTAGTTGGCCGACAAAAGAAAATACACACAATTGTCTTCGTTAGACTTACATAGCTTCGATCGGCTTCTAACTTACATTGTTTCTTTATAATTGTTTCAGAGATATTTGAGTTGTCATGAGTATTGAAGAGCTATAGTTCGATATCTTACATCGTGCTTCCCTTTATCTATGAGTTTTTTTTACTTATGTTTACTTTTTATGATAAACTTATTTTAATGTGAATAAAAAACTTAAATGAGTATTGATGTTTATAAATTTATTTTATATTTCATTATAAATTCTGAATGAACATAAGTAATTAAAAATTAGAGTCGCGTGACAGTCATATTAAGGAATGAGGACATTTTCTGTTTGTTCATTAATTCCTAGACTTAATTACTTCCTTATTATGTCCTGAAGTAAATGAAATTATCATAAATAGAATTACTTTAATTCATAGACCATTTTTATATATGTTAATAACCCAAAATTAACTAAAATACTTTTCTTATCGTACTAACCCTGTATGTATTACCATATAATATTACAGATCACTCAATGAAATAAATTTGCATAATTTTATATATGATGCAATATCATCGACAACTTTTAAATTTAGGATTCTTTAAACGAAACTACAGAAATTACAAACTCCAAATAATAAAGAGTAGTAGAAATACATATTATTTAAACTAATATTCATTGTAAAGAAGAATGTCAATTATCATTTAAGAATAACTATTAAATATAGTGGCATGTAAAATACACAATAACGCTTTATCTAATACTCGTTTATTTAGTTTAAAAAGCATTGTTAAAAAAGCAAGTCACATTACCGAATTGATTCTTCGCTACATATAAAATGAACTTTCCAATAATCAATTATTAAAATATTGCATCAAAGAAAGTAAATCATTAACGAAATTAAGAAAGAAAAAAGCTACAATGCCTAACATTTTCTTCTACCCTAAAAATCGTAAATATGCATGAATGAAGCGGTGAACTCGCGGAGGAGCAATAATGAGTCAACCCTTAACTGGACGCGTCGAAATTCCAGCGTGAACGGACGCGCAATACGTCTTCAAGGCTCTCTACCAACTGTCCTTCCCTATCAAGGAAATCAGCTACAAACACTTTAACAAACTATACACGCGCTTAATACTATTTAAAAGCTTTGTTTTCGCCACTCAAGAAATTATACCACTTTCCAGCCAACTATAATCATAAGCTTTTCCAATAAGACTATATATCCTCAGGTCGCGTCACGTTCTATACAATCATAAACTACGCAGTGCCATTGAAGCAAGCCAAACACACAGACAGCACTTTAGCCAACAACGCGCGGGCTTCTATAACAATCTATTGCGACATATTACCGTCTCTTGTAACAGCAAATTAAAAATTGAACAACCCTCCGCGGTATATATTTACTACGCGATCAATCGATAATCGAAAAAACTAATTACGCGTCGCGCCCCGCTATATTAAAAAAGAAAAAAAAAACAGACAAGAAAATCCATACCCTCACAGGCTCCTTCGCAATGACACGTCCTCTGTAACACCCCCCGTACAATAATAATATAAAAACAAATCCCACGCTTACGCCCTTATACGAAAAGAAGGGAAAAAGAAAACAAACCAACCGCGACACAGCCTTCACCCCTCCCCGCGATATATATCTCTCTCTCTCGACGGGATCACAACAACACATCCGGCTCTGGGTTATTGCGCAATGCGGGTAGTTCGCTCTCCCCTGCGAGCGCGGCATGTATCTATGTGTATGTGTGCGCGTGAGGTAGCATCTACTCGCACGAGTCACGGTCAACGTGCCCGCGAGAGCCGTATGCCCCCCCTGCATCCGCCACGCGTGACCTCGAATCTCCCCTTTTTCCTCATCGACGACGGTACCTCGTCTTAATAGACATGTTTAAATAGCGCCAGAGTGACCAGGAACCGTTGCTTTCCGGTATATATAAAGCAAGACACGACGCAGGTGGGCGTAAGGGGTATTAACCCTCTCTCCCTCTTTATACCCAGCATTCTCGAAGATTCGAATTACACCTGCGAGCGATGGTATATACAGTACTACTATCTCGACATTGACACACGTGTGGCGAACGGTGCCAGGGGGATGGGCAAAGATGTATAGAGCTATAACGACAACATGGACTTACCCGCGAGCAAATGGTCTGATCCGGCCAGAGTCATGCTCGAGCTCGGGCTCCCTCAGCGCCTATACTCGCCAGCTGCAGGGCCGCCTCGCTGCCTGCCGCCGCGGTCGCTGGGCGCATCTCATCCGGCCCCCAGCAGCGCGCGCGCGCTTCCTCCTCCTCCTCCTCTCTGTACAACAGCACCTGCGGGACGGGCTGTCCTGATATTATACACGCGCGCGCGCACGCCCCTATATTGGCTTCTACTACTTATTTATTAATTCCTCCTCCTCCTCCTCACTCACTCTCGCTCGTTCTGTAGAATATTATACAGTGCACTGCTGGGATGGACACGCGCACTATCTTGGTGTCGACGAGGGTTGGCCCTCGCACGCGTCGCAAGTGTATTATGTGGTGTGTGTGTATATACTTATTGGAGCGACACACGACGAGGATGTGCAGTGGCGGGGGTCGACGATACTACTGTGCGTCTGTTGTGCGCCGCGGCACTCTGTTGCTCTGCCGAGCGCGCCTCCCTTATCGCGCACGCCGCCGCAGCCGTTGTCGAGGGGTGAAACGGGTGCAGCGCGCCTGCGCCGCGACGCGAATTTTCTCGGCCCTCGCGGATGTGCTTATACAGGTATACCTATATGATCATGTATTATATATTGTCAAGCGCGACCGCGCCGTCGCTGACTTTGGCTCTTGTATAATGCGGGTATAGTGTAGCTTGTATTATGTGTGGGGTAGCTTTGCGGGTTTTCCATTTTGGAGCTGATTGGGCGGTGCGTTATATGATTTTTCGCGAATGGAGCGCTGAAAGAGAGGCTTATTGGGTCGTGTATTATTGTATATGACGAGGAATAAGCGACGTTAAAAGTTTTTCAATCGATTTTCATGAATGGGAATGGGTCGCCAGGTATATAGTCTGCATGATGAGTTGAGCCGCGTTGCGACTGCATGCGCGCTTTTACGATGGTACTTTGTAGCGACTGAATGGGTCCTGTCTAAACTGCGAAATCATACAGTCCGATTATAATAGGAAAATTGAGTCATTCACTGAGATTAATGCTGGCAGTGTATTTAGTTGTTTTAGGGATCAAAAAATGTTTGTGTATATTAAGAGAGGTATAATCTTTGGACCGAAACATCATGCGTTTTCATGGCATTAATGTGGTGCAATATGACTTCAAAATGAAGTTTTTATCAAAATACTGATATGTATGCTCCGATATGTATTCTCTGGCGTTATAGTGAATGTTGAATAAAAAGTGTCTTACGAATGAAATATGACTGCAATATATGTTCTGAAAATGAGATCTGCATGAAATACCATAAATTTAACATTGATTATAAGAATTTGTTTATAAAAACCATATATAAGTGAGGAGGATACTCACGGATATGTAGTAGAGGGGCACAGGGGGCCAATAAAACCAAAGTTATTGTATAGAACTTATCAAAATATGAAATTTAAAATAAAAATTCAATCCGGAGAAATAATGGGAAAGTTGAAATAAATAAAGGTTTGCTAAAATAAGTAGAAAAATCGAGATTTCATGCGCCAATTAGTTGTAAAAATTGTAAAAAATATCTTTTAAAATATTTCCCGATTTAAACACAGATAAATTCGTATGCAGATGCTTCATATGGATTCCGCGGATGCTCTTATTAGTTTTATACATTCTTTGCTGATTCCTTATTGATATTTATATGGGAGACCTATAGACATTCTCCTTTCTTTAACGTAACTGTCGCATTATACACTGTTAAAAAATATGATTATTGCAAATCGGTACTTAGAACTGTACACGAAAAAAACGTCATAGTTACTCTAACTGTTTTTATAGCATTAGATAAAAATCAACTGATTTTAGGAAAAGCTAAAATTATATTATAAAATAAGTAAAAATAACTTTTGTTTGTTGTTGAAATAACGACATTACATTTAAAATTTAGTTTCCCCTTCGTTTTTTTTAGTAAATAGATACAAAATTTTTATTAAAAACAATTATATATAAATAAAAAATTTTAATGAAATAAATTTCTACTATAGGATTAAGTAGGTATAATTTTTTTTACGAATGTATTAATATCAATACTTTAATCAATAGATTTATAATACTTTTATATACCTAATTCTGCGACTGAACCATATGCAGTCGGTTTCTAGGTTTCTACTACTTATAAGTACCGAATTAGTAAAGATTTAGTAAAAGAATTCTTTAAGTAATGACGAATAACCCATCCCAGAATTACTTAAAGTAATCACCAAGTATTCAGGAATACTACTTACAAGGAGAATGCACACCCTCCGGAAAACGGATTTCGGCGAGCATTGGAGAGTCGATTTCTGGTACCTAAAAATGAAGCCCCCATGTTCCTAATTTCGTCTCATAGGCCCTTTTTCTTGAAATATGGGCAATTTCATCTCAAATATCCTCTATTTCAATAAAAAATTATGTTTCTTCTATTGACTGTCACATTACAAGTATTTAAGATACGAAAACGAGAGAGAATAATTATAAAAGTAGACAGTTAAAGCTAAAGTTTAAGCTCTAATTCGTTAAAAAAAATATTGATTTTTTCAAGAAATTATAAACAATCAAAGATAGCTTAAGAAAATGGTTAAAAATTTGTCTTCATTTCAAGCGATTAAATGGATTGTACTTTTAACCATTTTCTTACGCTATCTTTCATTGCTTATAATTTTCTGAAAAATTAATATTTTTTAACGAATCAGAGCTTAAACTTTAGCTCTTACTGTCTACTTTTAAAATTTTTCTCCCTCGTTTTCGTATCTTAAATAAAAATATTAAATATTAGAAATAAAATAATATTTTAATATTTAGTATTAAAAATATTAAATATTAATTATTTTTCTTTACTTTTATATCTATACTGTAAAAGTATAAAGAATCTTTTTTTTAAACTTTAACAGAATTTTATATGACCAGGTATTCGTGATTAAAAAAAAACTTCAAATAAGAATTCTTCAAGATTGTACTTTTTTAAAAATAAAATAATTATAGTAGTCAAAAAGAGTTCATAAAAAACCTTTCGGGCAGTCCAATTTTTTATTTTTGGATGGATACAAAAATTTAATGCTATTATGAAATTCATAAATGATTGATCTTAGATTTTTTTCTATATAATTATATAAGGTCAAACAGTATTATGTAAGAAGACAAAAGGATGTTTTGAAAAAATATGACGTGGTCGAAAAACGTTACGAAAAAATTAGACCTATTTAATTTTTCATGTACAGAGTGCAGTTGTTTTTTTTCGGAGCAAAATAAAAGTTCCTCAGGTAGCTTATTATTAAAGAAATTTTAGCCTCCTTTTTTATGTTTATAAGTATTCTACGATGCGTAAAAAAAATAAAATTTAATGATAGTCTCTTATTTGAGATGCACTGCGCAAAGCACACGTGAGCACAGGAAAAAAAATTAGCTGATTGTTCAGAATACGGCTGACTGAGTTTTAAGTTCATTTTGGTACTTGTTTTTATGATACAATCATGATGGATCTGGATGCTACCTATATGGTTATATACATATATTGCAGTAAGCAGAAGAGCAGAGCTCACGTGACCATGAAGAGTTCCATGTGACCATGTGTGAGACATGTAGGTATACAAAATATTACTAAGTACTGAGTGTACTATCTATATACATTTTAGAATACATCTAACACATGCTATATAGGTATATGAATTCACTGAACTCACACTACTCCAAAGTACACATATGCATACTTGTGTAGTAGTGCCAGTATGCTCAAAAATATTAGATAATATTGTTGATTGATAACTTATTCATATAGTTTAATATAGAGAAAGCGCGTAATGTACGCATTTTTTAATATTTTTAGGTGACAAGGTTAGGTGAGTGTTCTTTTTGTTATTATTGTACATCCTAACTTTGAAATTAACCTCTGCGTACCTTGTTATGGATGTAAACACTTTTACATAAAATAAAATTTTGAATAATATATTTTTCTTCTGAAACAATGCCTTTAAACTGTCCATAAAATTTGAATAATGAGTTTCAATCATTTACTATGGAATAGATTTGTATTATTTAAAATAAATTTGTTAAATCAATTATTTCGAATGTAATGAGGTGAATCTTTAATTTTTGGATAAATACAGTAATAGTTATTTTTTTAGGGTTGATTAACTATGAGTTATTTTGTATTACTGAAGCTTGCACGATGTAGAACTTTCAACAAGTTTATTTTAGAAAGGTGTTTAAGGCAATTAAAGCCAAGACTCTACAGCATCAACAATGATGACACAAACAGCAAGAAACAAGAACTTAAAAGACAGCGTTGGGCACGAAGGAAAGAGATCAAAGCTCGTTTTATTAAAGATTTTCAACAAACAAGACAGAAAGTAGAAGAAATTATAGAAAGAGAAAACATCTGGACTATTCCAAATTTTTTATGCATTGGACGTATCTTATCAACCCCATGTTTAGGATATTTAATAGTATCACAAGATTACCAAGTAAATAGTAAATTTTAATTTCAACACAAATTTAAATTTTCATTTGTTATACAATAATGCATTTTGCAAATATTACTCTGTAGATAGCTTTATGGCTTTTTGGGATTGCTGGCCTCTCTGATTTAGCTGATGGATGGATTGCACGCACATGGACCTCTCAAGCTTCCAAACTTGGAAGCTTCTTAGATCCTGTAGCGGATAAGTTATTAGTCGGCACAATGTTCTTGACCTTAACGTGGGTTGGTTTGATTCCCATACCACTTACGTGTCTTGTAGTAGCAAGAGATGTTGCTTTGGTTGCTGCTGCATCATATATTCGATATCGTTCACTACCACCACCGGTAATATATTTATATTATGTATTCATGTAGATTTAAAATTATTAGCAACAATCTTTTGAAAAATATTAACATTTATGAAATTTTAAATTCTTTATATTTCTTATTATATATTTACAGTTTTATACAATTTACATGTTATAAATCTAAATTTTCGTTAAAATCTAAATTCACAGTCACTTTATCAAAACTAACAAAATATAAACATGTATTTTCTATATTTTCCAATTCATTCCAAGTATAAAACATAGGATGTAACAATATTATAAACATTAAATAATTCCATGCAAATTAGAATTTCTTACATTACTTTATTTCTCTGATGATAATTTGTATTCTGAACTCTAAGCATAAAAATTCAAAGAAATAACAAAATAAAATTTAAATTTAATAAATTCAGAAAAAATAAAAATATTAATGCATTTTACAGAAAACTTTAGCAAGATATTTTGATGCCACCCATGCAACCGTACAATTGGCTCCTACATTTATAAGTAAATTGAATACAGGTATTCAATTATTATTGGTTGCTGGAACATTAGCAGCTCCTGTATTTCAGTTTGTGGATCATCCTATTCTTCAAGGACTTTGTTATTTTACAGCAATAACAACTATTGCTGGTGGTGTAAGTTATTTAATCTCAAAAGATACGTACAAAATACTTTCAAAAAAAAATAACTTATCAAGATAACAAACCTCATGTTAAGATAATTAAACAATATCTGTATAAAGATGTTATTTCTATGTACATATTTATTATTAAATATTTTTAAAATTATGTGAATTAACATTTATTTACAAAGATCCACTCTTTATTACCAAAAATGTTGGTCAAATGAATAATCTTCATAAGCTGATTCTTCTAAATGTGATGGATCTTGTTCTACACCTATATAATCGATTTCTAGCCTAAATGGTCCAGTGACTTTATCAGATATAGTGATACTAATTGATGATACATTTTGCTTATCAATAGCCTGACCAGCGGCTTGTACCCGTCCTTTGTAAGCAAATAAAAATCTTGAAAATGGGATTCGAACGTGCTGCCAATACGGGCCACCTCTAGTCCAAATAAAGTAATGATATGTGTCAAATTGTGTAACATCAGTTCGTCCTGGAGTATGCAAATTAATTGCATACACTCGTCCATCACCTCTTACTCTTAGTACCAAATGAGTGTGTGAAGACCAATCGTAACATTTGAATTTCTCAAAAAAAGTGAATTTAGGTGTGAACTTCAAGTTGCAATAACCAGTTTTTTTTAGTTTTCCATCTGGTGGCAATTTTGTATCCAAAAATCCATGAAATAGTCCTTTTGAAAAACGAGTAAACTCTAATCTACAAATATTCAAGTATTATAAAATATTCGTTGTATATTTATAAATTAAAATAATTTTTTTGTAAAGAATAATATATAGATTAAACAAAAGATTCTAAATATTCTTACTGAGCTGTTGAGAATCCAATATCATTATCCTTGTCTGTTGTTATAACCCATCTATTTAATTCATTTGGATCACCAGTAAATCTTGAAATAACCGTCACCTCATGTGGATTAACAAATTCTGGTCCTTTTATAACACTATCTTTATATTCATTAAAAGATTCTTTCAACGTTTCTTTGAGTAGTTTCATTTCTAGAAACAATCTATCTTTTAGAGATAATTTTTCCCATTCCAATTCATCTTTACATTTTTGTTGATAGCCATCTTTCCCTGGAGGTTCATAAAATAGAGATGTATATCTGGATGTATGAAAATTTCTTGTATTGATCTTTCTTAGTAACAATCTTGCCCATGGAAGTGTCATGATTAACTGAAATATAACAAAATGCAATACTTAGTTAGAAAATTAGAATCTCTCTAGAATTTCTCTATTTGATTTTTCATATTTCTCGATCAATTTTCGTATTTTCAAAATTATTAAAGTTTACTTTAAAGGATGTGCCTCTGCTCGAACATTAGAGGAAATATGTGTATATTAAAAAATAAATTTGGAAAATCAGTGAAGGTCGGTAATTGTGAACCGTACGTGGGTAAAGCATCCCCTTAGGAGGTTATGAATCAATGAAAATTGAAATTAAATGGTTTTACTTACAGAGTTTTATTTAATAGTATAAGTTCCAAATTCAAAACTTTTTATAAATTATAAGTTAATAATTTTACGTTTCATTGTTTATCATTGATAATTATATGGTTGCACTTATGATTTGGATATTTGGCTTCTGCTACATAAAAATTATATGTTCTATATTGTTATATACATAACACCGATACACGGTATCAGGACTTGTGGGTTGTGGACTGTGAGAATTGACAGTAAACTTTGCGTATGTAAAAGATAAATAAGGATGCAGTGGTAAACTAAGATATATAATAAGGTTTTCAGACAGACTGGACTGCACGCTACACCGGCACCGGCTCGGCGCGTAAAAGTTAATGAAAACATGAGTATGGCAACGATTACGCTACTCAAAAGAAATAGACTTTTCCTATACGTTAACCGGAAATATGAAAATAGATATGTATTGCGAACAAAATTTCATTCTGAGATTGAGACTAGGGCAGGTTCAGAAATTTATGTTAACTTTTCTAATGGGTAAGTTGATTAGTATGTATAACCTATAAAAATGCTTTCAAGTTATTTTATTTTTCAATTTATATTAAATAACACATAATTTATTAGTAATTTATTTTTTATTTAAACTTTTTTCATGTAGACATTATAACTTGATAACCATTTAAAAATTGTTACCATTTATAATAATTTTAATGGATATTGTTCTAGAAAAAGGCTAAACTTTTCTACTGGAAAATATGCTCGTATGGCTGATGGCTGTGCAGTAGCAACATTAGGTGATACATCTGTCATGGTAACAACAGTCAGTAAATCTCAAGCATCTAGCCC
Source organism: Torymus auratus (assembly GCA_900474315.1). NCBI lineage: Eukaryota > Metazoa > Arthropoda > Insecta > Hymenoptera > Torymidae > Torymus > Torymus auratus. The sequence continues at coordinate 1,615 of UXGD01002620.1, read as the reverse complement.
TAGTTCTTTTATACCCTTAGTAGTTGACTATAGACAGAAAGCTGCTGCAGCTGGTCGCATACCAACAAATTTCTTAAGGAGAGAACTGGGTCGTACTGAACATGAAATTTTGACGAGCAGATTAATTGATCGATCAATACGCCCATTGTTTCCACAAAAGTACAATCGTGAGACTCAAATAATGTGCAATATGCTAGCTTTAGACGGAAGCAATGATCCAGATGTAATTTCCATTAATGGAGCTTCTGCAGCATTAGCTGTCTCAGATATTCCATGGAATGGTCCAGTTGGTGCAGTGAGAGTTGGGTATATTGACAATGAAGTTGTAATAAATCCAACAAGACGTGAAATTCATCAAAGTTCTTTAAACCTAATTGTGACAGCTGCACAACAAAATTTAGTTGTCATGCTTGAAGGATCAGCAGATGATATTTTAGAGCCAGATTTAAAAAAAGCTTTAAAAGTTGGAGTGAAAGAATGTCAAGGTATTATTCAAGCAATTCAAAATCTTCAAAAACAGTATGGCAAACCAAAAAGAACAATAGAGGCTCCTCCTGAACTACCACAAGAAGTAATAGAGTCTGTAAAATCTCTTTCAGAAATGAAACTTCGTGAAATATTTTCTGATTATAAACATGACAAATTATCTAGAGATAATGCTCTTAATAATCTTCGGACTGAAGTATTAACAGAAATGAAATCAAGTTATTCAGATCTGGACATAACTCTAACATCTGAAAGTTTTTCAGAATTTAGTAGAACAATATTTAGATCACTTATATTTGAAAATGACTGCAGGTATGATTTACATTTTGAATATTTTTTATTATAAAAATTTAAAAAGTATGTACTATGAGTAATTTTCGTTTATTTAATTCCAATGAAGTTAATGTCAATTACTTTTATTTGTTTGTTGGAAATTATTCAATCTTTACTTAAAAAACCTTGTACTAAATTTGTTTGATGATTGCATTGCTGCATGTTGAATAGTGTATTTGACATTTGAAAACTAAAAAGAAATATTCTTATATATATATATATTTTTTTTTTATCAACAAAAATAGTATGCAATTAGTAAAATAAATTATGAAATTTTTTATTTCCATAGGTGTGATGGTCGAAAAATGAATCAACTGAGAGATATTACTTGTCAGGTAGATTTATTTAAACCTTTACATGGTTCATCATTGTTTCAACGAGGTCAAACACAAGTTCTTTGTACAGTTACACTTGATTCACCAGACAGTGCTCTTAAAATGGATACTATAACTATGTTATCAAGTGGAATTAAAGAAAAAAATTTCTTTCTTCATTATGAATTTCCACCATTTGCTACTAATGAAACAGGAAGAACTGGTCCTGTAGGAAGAAGAGAAATGGGCCATGGAGCCCTTGCTGAAAAAGGATTACGATCAGTACTGCCAAAAGACTATCCATTTACAATAAGATTAACCAGTGAAGTGTTAGAATCTAATGGTATGATTTTATTAGGCAAATTTTGAATTTTTTTATAAACGAATTTTATATCAATACTAGACATTTGAACAGCGCGCGTTGCGCGCCCTAACCTAGAAAATGTTTCGACTTCCTGACTTAGACGCATGCGCACTACATG